>JAODUO010001163.1:75000-135000 GCA_025642075.2 Ridgeia piscesae | reverse complement strand
TTTTATTTTATAATATGTATATATATATATATATATATATATATATCTATATATTATCAAATATATGTAGAAATGAAAACGTAAAAAATATGTGTTTAACAGGACAGAGGAGGATAACCCCGGCTGC
Source organism: Ridgeia piscesae (assembly GCA_025642075.2). Classification (NCBI taxonomy): domain Eukaryota; kingdom Metazoa; phylum Annelida; class Polychaeta; order Sabellida; family Siboglinidae; genus Ridgeia; species Ridgeia piscesae. Next base: position 134,873 of record JAODUO010001163.1, on the reverse strand, counting down.
TATCCTCAGCCTTTCAATCAATTGAATTAAATAAGTCAATTAAATAACTACATAGTCATAACATACGTGGTAAGATTGAAAATAATGAAGAAATAATGCTCAGAAAAGCAGTAGACATAGAGTTATACATTTATATGTGATATTTGCTTAATTAACATAGGAGTATGTATATATATAAATATATTATAAAATATAAGTACGAATGAAAGCGTATATGTATTCAACAGGACATATATATATATATATATATATATATATTATCAAATACATGTAAAAATGAAAACGTAAAAAATATGTATTTAACAGGACAAATATATATATACACACACACACACACACACACACACACACACACACACATACATAAACAACGGAATGCAAAGGTGCGGTGTCGCCACCAGTGTCACTACTGCTGGCCGCCCGGCTGCCTGTCAACCCGCCAGTGGTATTTACTTGTGTTCGTCTGCTGGCTATTTCGGCAAGTGTGTCGTAAACTACTGATTCTGACTGAGGACTGTAAATTGAAAGAGCTGTTGTGTGGTCCTAGCAATAAAAAACACTAAATATCTCAGAAGGACCGGATACCTATTTAAAAAGGTTGGACTTTCACCAAACCTACGTCGTCTTTCTGCACTTGCCATACATAACTGCAATCTTGTTTTGTTATATGTTGTTGAATGAGGAAGAACACATTTTAGGACTATGTTGAACTTACCCCCAAATGCCGAATATTCGATTGTAAACCCAATGTCTCTGTAGTGGTAGTCCGTCGTGAAGTACAGAAAAACTGTGTTTCCACTGGACGTGATATTGCCAGGTAGACCACTGCCAGACAGTCTGTTAATCAATGGTGCATTTGCATCCGTTCCGTTGTAGATGGAGACAACATGTCTGCTATATCGGGTGCGAAATTTGGTGAAGTGTAACCGAACACGCTGGAAATAAACATGAATTGTGGAGCAAAGGCACGAACAACACACCTGATTAGTGTATATAAGTTCAGGAAATACAATCTATGAAACAATTGGATGGAGGATAGTTTAAGCTTATTTCGATTGCTGTTTAACAGAGTATGTTATATATCTCTGAGTTTTAATTGTCTATATATAGACTGACAACATGTTTGATATGTTGAGCCAGAGGTTACTCGTGTAAACCAACAATCAGCGACATTAAACCAATAAGCCTGTACAACCATCGCGCAGATCTGCCGTCATGCATCAGCAACTCTTGTGCATTAGTTTGGTAACCCAGTAACGAACGTGCTGTTTGAGAAAAAAATTTGTTTTTGCCCGTTTCTTCTCGACTAAGACGGTCTCCTCACCATACTTTATAGAGTACTAAATGCTGCAGGCCGGTCTAAAAACAAAAAACTAAGAATCTCGACTACGCCACTTCTGTTATGTTTGCACTTCATTGGTTGTCGACTAAATAGGCCATCGGACACAAACGATACCTGCTGCTTTATACGGCTTGACTGCGTCATACCTAAGTAACTGCTAACTCTACATAAGCCTACTCGCACGTAACGCTCCGCTGATGTTCAATTGTTCGATGTCCTGCACTCAAACCTTGTACTGCTCTAACATCACTCTTCCAACATACATCCTACCAGCTTATTATTTTCTCGACGTTATTACATGCAGCAATTACCTCATGGGTGGTCTCCTAGTAATCTTTAACCCTGGACAATTTGGTCTGGACATTTTATTTGTCCAATTATGTGCACTATTAGCCGATATATGCCAAAATATCAATAAAAATTATAATACAGGGCTGTATAATATTTGCATACTAGCATGACATAAATGTGTGTAGTCATTTCAAGAGTAGCTTTATTATGATCGATGACCATCACGACATGGGATATTTTTTCAGTTATCTGCAAACTGGCTGAACTATAATTAAAAATAGATATTCCAGTAATGGAGGGACTCATTTACATAATATGACACTTGTATCATCTTGACAACTTGTTATCGTAGCTCATCGTTTTCTACGCATTTTCCTGATCTAGTGACATTGTTTTAAAATGTATTTCCGGACGGTGCACGGTCCCCCCTTCTCTCGACTAGACTAGAAGATTGCCTTTTAACATAGTGCCAGGGATTATCTAGGAAACATAAATTTGTATCATCATTAGTACGCGCCCGCTTTAAACTGCACAATCCCCAGCCAACAGGGATCTACTCCAGAACGGTCACAGGGACTGGCGTAGCAGATAGAAACGCACTGACTTTGAACTGATCTGGCGGAAGAAGAGTGAGGATCAGATAACGCGCTATATAAAAATATTGTTGTACAACTTCAGTGGGGTAGGCGACATCCATAACGAATTAATAATACATTCTAACGTATATTAATACATGAATGACAGTGATGACGATACAATAACCGGTAATTTGTTTTTAAACGTCCAAAAATCGAACACATCTATGTAGCCTTCGGGTCGAAGAGAAAACGTACTTCACAACAATGCTGACAATTTCTCACCTGCTTTTTGCTGACTTCAATCCTCCAGCTGCATCTCTCATTAAGGCTGTAGTAGGTTCCTTTTGTAGAAAGCACTCCACTTGATCCAGTCAAAACTGCCAATCCTCCATTACATGGTCCTGCAATGGCCATTAATAGCAACGTTTACTATAACAATACAATTGTAATACAATCTAAGCGCGTTTGCTGTACAACTAAGAATTACTATGTCTAGCGTGCGTGCGTGCGTGCGTGCGTGCGTGCGTGCGTGCATCCGCCCGCCCGCCCGCACAATATTGGGAAAGCCGTTTAGAATTGAAATTTCAAGAAGCCTATAGAAAAATAATTCGATGGATACAGATCAAATCTTCAAATTCCGCTTGGGAAAGCCAAGCGTTCCCTTTGCTTTTGGCCATACACTGTTTTTGTGGTCTCGTGAAAGACCAGAGCTGACGGTGACATACAATTACTTGGCAGATGTTACACGTTGAAAGACACACACACAAACACACGCACGCACGCACGCACGCACGCACGCACGCACGCACACACACACACACATATATATATATATGGAAAGAGAGATTAGTCCGAATGTTGCCGAGTGACCACTTGATTATTTGGCCAGTTGTACTTTTTATTATAACACATGGCTTCGGTTATAGTATACACTTTTTATCCAACATACACACACGTATGCGCACGCCCATGCAACACACGAACCCATTCACCTAAGACACGTGTGTATATGAATGTGTGCGAGTACGTTTGTGTGTTTTACACAATTCCGAGTACCAAGTGTATCAATTATTTACCAAAAGCAGAGTATCGGATCCGAAAACCGCGAGTTCTGTTTGCCCCGTCAGATTGGAAGTGAATAAACAACCCATTCCCACTGGACGTGACGTCTCCCGGCAGATCGCTGCCACAGAGTGTGTGGATCAATGGAGCTGTGGCGTTTCTTCCATCGTAAATGTTGACTTTGTCACAACTACAGTCGCTGCAGTTGGGGAGCATGAAGCTGACAAAGTCCAGGCGCACACGCTGTAAACAAAAATAACGGTGCGTGAAAAACTAATAGTGCATAACATGGCTAGGCTCACAAACATAAATAGAACGTACTTTCTACAATGCCAAGTGTGTAGCACCTTGATTAATACACGGATACATTAATTCATGTTTTTCCAAATTAATAAATTTCAACTGTTATAGTGCAGTAAAACTGACGAGTAGGTAAAAATCCAATCTATGTTTTAAGATGATTAGTAAGGTTTCTTTCTTTAAGGTTTACAACGTGAAGCAAATATGACTATTTACACTTTGCTTAGCGTTGGTCAGCTAACGGTCCGGATTAAACTTACCCGGACTCAAAACGAGCGCAAATAGAGCAAAATTAAACTGGAATTCACCGTGCAATAATAAGGACATTAACAAACAAGGAATAATTGAAAGAATTTACCTCGATAACAATAATAAACACAGTTACAGTGTTGATAATTGGTCGTAATCGCAATTGTTGGCGATTTCGGCGCAAGGGAACCCCTTCTATTATTACTAAAGCTGCTGATAAAGGCTTTGCCACAGTAGTCATGTCCAAGTATAACTATATTGCAGAGACGATTCGACAACTTTCGAACCAAACGCTTTATGCTAAATTAGACACCCTGGTCTATCCTCAAGTTGCAATCCGCATTTCGGCAACACTAGACAGACTACGACGAAGAAATCCCAGAAGAAACGGCATTACGTAGAACCACCGAATATAAACTTCGACCACGTCTTTGCCTACTACCCAAGATTCATTAGGCTAAATATAAGTGGCCTCAGTCTCAAATGCCTCCATGGCGACCGACCATATCCGATTACAACAGTGAATTATACAAAATAGCTGAATATTTTGAGCATTTAGTAACCCGTTGGCAGTAACACATGCTTAAAACACGTCATTGATATAGTGTTTAGAATCGAAATCCCTAGTGATGGTTTACTGTTTGCCATGGACGTTATGTAAATATGGAGTGGTTAACAAGAATTCTTCCCAATGTAATAAATATGTACACAAACTTAAAAAAATAAAAATAAAATTTTATTGATGCCAATGGTGTTGATATGACTTATGACATATTTCTAAATATATTCATGAACAAATATGATAAAAACTGTCCAGCCAATAAAATAAACATAAAGCACGTGAAACGTTAAAAACCATGGTTAACAAATGGTTTGAGAAATGCTTGTCATGAGAAACACAATTAATTTCGAAGATTTCTCAAAAATAGATCTAATAAAACAGAACAGTGTTACAAAAGGTATAAGAATAAACTAACTACAATATTAAGAAATGCTGAGAAAACCTACTACAAAGAATTATTGGATGAGCAAAAATAGAATATGAATGGAACATGGAAGATGCTAAATACAATTATTAATAAACGTCAACATTAATCTACTTATCCTGACTACTTTGAAAATGTCGTAAGAATAACAGATAAAAACGATATAGCAAATGGCTTTAGCACTTTCTTTGCAACTATTGGCTAACAACAGGCTGCTAAAATAGATACAGAAGTATATGGTATCTCAGTTTATCACTATCTTAAACAAAGAAAAAAACCAGTATGTTTCTAAACCCGATCAATGAAGTAGGGGAGTTGACTGTTATATTTAACAAATCACGTGAGACTGGAATATTTCCTTCTAGCATGAACATTGAAAAAAAATTCCAAAATGGCTCAAGAGCAGAATTCAACAATTATAAGCCAACAGCTCTGTTATGCCAGTTCTTAAAATACTTGAACAGCTGTAAAAGAACAGACTAGAACAATTTATAGATACTAATAATGTCCTGTCAAAGAGCCAATATGGCTTTAGATAATTAATGTATATTTCTCGTGCATTAATTGATCAAGTGGAAGAAATTATATCAATAGAAAGAAAAACATAAATCGGGTGTCTTCATTGATTAAAAAGGCATTTGGCACAGTAAATCATTTTGAGCTAATAGAAAATCTTAGTTTCTATGGTTTTCGAGGTATAGCAGAACAAATGGGTTGAAAATTACCTACAAGACAGAAAATAATTTTTAAAAATAGGTGAACATTGTCCTAGCGTCTTAAGTACTTTATGTGGTATACCGCAAGGGTCTGTATTAGGGCATACATGTTTGATCTCATATATATATATATATATATATATATATATATATATATATATATATATATATCAATGATATATGCAATGTGTCTCAGTTACTGAAATTTGTGCTGTTTGCTGATGGCACTAACATACTGTACTCTGATGAAAATGCACTATGTCTGGCAAACGTTACGAATTGTGAACTGGATAAACTGTATACACCCCCTGTACATGGTTCTCTGTAAATAAACTGTCACTTAATATATCAAAGGCAAACTACAAGATCTAAGTAAGTCGTGACCTAGAAATAAAAATTCACCATAATCAGATTGCCAGAGTTAGGAAGACAGCATTTTTGGGGTTGTGTTTGATGAAAAGTTTGATTGGTAAAAATGTATAAATTGTGTAAAAAGTAACCTTTCTAGAATAATTGGAGTAATGTACAGGGCAAGTCAAGTTCTAGACACCGCAAGCCTATTTATAATGTGTTACTCACTGTTTTCTTTTACCAGTATTCAGTTACTGCTGTGATATATAAGGAACCACATATACTCCTATTGTACATAGTATTGCTATACTACAAAATGATGATATTCCATTAATGTGTGGAGTCACCAGATTGTGTCACACTAATATGTTATTTCATCGATACAGAATATTGAAATTCATAGACTTAGTAGATTTGAAGATCATGTCAATTATATTTAAGGTTTCTAACAATATGTGAGTAAATGCTAATGTACAAGAACTGTAAAAAATACCACAGTATATTCACGACAATGCATGTGCACTAACGTTAAATCTCGACGTATGTCAAATTACAGTATGCAAATTTTGAACTCATTACCTGTCAGTATAGCGAAACTGTTAAATATCCATTCATTTATTAATCAGTAAAGAATCAATATGATTTGCAAATACGAAAGTGTTGTATGACATATTGAATTAGTTGGTTACACACACAGTGAACTTATTCAGTATTATTACTTAAATATTGTACTATGGAGCATTATACTAAATTAACTTATGTTACAATTGATTAATTAAATAATTACAATGTGATAGGGGTATACAAATTTATGAGAATATTTCTTCAGTATTCCCCTTTTTCTAACATTTAATAATGCTGTTTCTACCATGTTGTGTATTATGTTCGGTGTTGGACAATAAACATATTGATTGATTGATTGATTTATTGACTGATTGATGTAGAAAGCCTCTTCTCCAATATTGACAATAATTCGGGGAATGAAGCTGTAAGACAAGCCTTTCTACTAAACCCAGATTTTGACCGATCATACGTAGAGGTTAGAACTACTTAAACTCTACTTAGAACACAGCACTTTTTTATTCGGATCTAACTGGTCCCATCAAATGATTGGCACTGCCATAGGAAAACAGTTTGCCTTCCACTATGCCAATCTTTTCACGACTGAGTGGGAGTAACAAGCGCTGAGGAAATGCAACAAATTACCTTTGATTGATCTACAATATTCGAACGATATTTTCGGAATTTGGATCCACAAGGAAGATGGATAATTGGTCTTAATGGACATATTAAATAACCTTCAGAATTGCATTAAACTGACGTCAGTTACGAATAAACAATCCATTGATTTCTTGGATACTATGATTTTAAAGGTGAATGGTTTATTTCGAATATACATCTTGACAGCAAAGTCAACTTTAAACCAACATCAACATATCACCTACTGTATCCATCCCAAACATACAGCTATTACGATTTCAAAGGATTTTCAACAATAAATCAGACTTTGAAGAATAGTGGGGCGGCATAGTTCAACATATCAAACCAATTATTCATTTTGTGATACAAGCACCAAATTTGACAGATGTGTTGACAGATATCTTGGGAACAAAATTGGGCCATCGCAATTGGGCCATTGCAAATTCGTACCCTGGTGGCCGTGGCAGCCATTTTTCAAAATGGCCACCAGTGTTTGGTCAAAACCTTCTATACCATTGAAGTCACATGCAATAATGGACATAACTGAGATCCTAATAACCACGAAAGACACAAACTTACTCATTCACAATTCTATGGAACTTTACAAAGTAATTTGTCATTTCATGATATTATAATTTGATTATATAGTGCCATGAATCGGTAAAACACTGTTCCGGTATTAGTATTTTGTCAGATGGTGGATACTACAGCAAACATTGTTTTTAATTTAGAAAAGTACACTAACACACCTACACATATGTTGATGTCTCATTGATAAAAAAAATAGTATAATTAATAGTATTATTATTATTATTTATTATTTGGAAACATTTGTAAGTCTCTGAGTTAAAAAAAACTGCTTAAAGGCACAAACAACATAAAACATGTAAATGCATATATCCAAGTAAGCTAAATAAATACATTTAATTAATAGGTTAAACAAATGTTACAGTAGTAGTAGCAGCAGTATTATTATTACTATTATTATTATTATTATTATTATTATTATTATTATTAGTAGTAGTAGTAGTAGTAGTAGTAGTAGTAGTAGTAGTCGTCGTCGTCGTCGTCGTCGTCGTCGTCGTCGTCGTAGTAGTAGTAGTAGTAGTAGTAGTAGTAGTAGTAGTAGTAGTAGTAGTAGTAGTAGTAGAAACGTTGGCATCTGCCCAAGTGCCCTACTCTCCCTGTTCCACGAGAGTGCCCACACGGTGGCAATTGTCAAACACTCAATGGACGTAGTGAGAAAGGCTGTTCAAAATCTTAATGCTGGGCAGACGCCAGTAGTAACATTTGATCAACCGTTGTACGCCATTGTCAAGCAGATCAAATGGAAGTGGCCAGAGATGTATGGAGAAGACACATTTGTTATAATGTTTGGCGGCCGCCGGCCTGCACATAGAGATGGCCGCTCTGAGGATCCTGGGTGATTGGTTGCTAGGCAGGGGCTGGGTTGAAGCACTGGTACAAGTGGAGGTCACAACAGCAGGCAAAGCCGACTCCTTCTTGGGTGTAGCACATGTTGCTCGCACCAGATTTGCCCACCAAGTAACAGTGGCTGCATTGTATATCCTGCAGTGTCGGGCTTACAATAACCGTGCCACAGATACAGAAGATGAGCCTGTGGGGTTTGATAAATGGTGCTCAAAGACGAATGAGAGTTGCCCTCAAATCCATTATTGGGCAACAGTCATGTTGTGTTTACTGGTCCAGAACTTATCCCCTGGTTCTTTGCTCTGGACCACACCAACTATGTCCGCTGGATCCTGGTTCATCTCCGTGACATTACTGAACTACCATCGAAACAATTTAATTTAATGCTGGCAATTTCATGATTCAGAAGACCAAGCGAGTCTTCTCGGCAATCCCCATCGATCAAGCACATGAGCAGAATTATGCTTGCATTAAGAGTGATGGAGGGATGGTAGGTCTTACAGACAACCCTAATGCCGTCCGGCAGTGGATGGTAGCTGGCCTTGAGGTTGCTGCATTTATGAAAGACGTTTGCTCACTCGTCAACATAATGGAAGAACTGGGCAACCCATTCGAAGAGGAGAGCAAAGATATACTTGTCCTTGGTGGTAAAGAAATTCCTGATCATTCGGCAGACGACGCTTTTAAGAAGGCACAGAAGGTTGGCCAACAACAGTTCCAAACATTCAAAAAGGAATGTCTTATGGAGAGAACAAAGCCCGTTGATGACACAATCCACCGCAATCGGTTGACACTGTTTGTTGGCTCAACGACAAAAACGGCAAGTAAGGAGAAACATCAATGAAAAGTGACGTTGAACTGTTCTCACGGCTCTACAGCAATTGTCAAACGAAATATGGCAATCTGGAAGACTTCTTTCAGCATGAAAACCAAGCATGGCCACCAGCGCTCTCCGATGGAGGAAGGTTACGACTTGGTACCTGGAGGACCTGTCTCCATCTCAGACTAAGACCCCTGATGCTACCTGTATAGTTCTTTATGGAGTCGCCTTCATTCAGATGATGAAGCCAGCAGCTGCCAAGACAGTTGATGAATATGCCCAGCAGGTATTCATCCCATATATTTCTTCTCATCTGCGCAGTGTGTCACTTGTGGACATCGTTTGGGGGTACTTACAAAGATGGTCCCTGAAAGGCATCATGAGCCAAGCGCGGAAAGGGTGTAAGGAGAGGTATGGCTGGGAAGGCTGCCATACCAGGAAAATGGCAGAACGTTCTGCGGGCTGACAGCAACAAGACAGAACTATTCAGTTTCCTGTCTAAGGTCCTCCTTCAGGCGTTCTGTAAGGAAGACAAGGAAGTTGTCCTCACTGATGGGAAGGGGGTGCTCAGCACACAGCTATTGCAGGATGTCCACACCCTGGCCACATGCACCCATGAAAAAGCTGATAGTCGTAGGCTACTGCACGTATCACACGCTGCACAGCATGGTCACCATCAGATGCTCATTCGCACTGTTTACACCGATGTTGGTCATGGCTGTGTTTGCCATAAATCATCTGTGTCTAGCATTCGGAACTGGCAAGAGCTTTCTCTACCTGGCAGCCCACCACATAGCTGCGAGCCTTAGACCAGAGATGTCATGTGCCATACCAACGATGCACTATTTGTGCTTGCAGATGGACCAAAGGAAATCCCCAATGGTGCAATGAACATAATTGAGAGGTTTGTCATACTTCTGTTTGACAGAACCAGCACCTGCACCAAGGTGGCTCATGCAAGAAGAAAGCTCTTTCCACGAAAAGACAAAAACTTGGTGCAGCAAATCCCGCCTACACAAGCTGCTCTAGAAGAGCATGTCAAGAGAGCAGTCTACCAGGGTGGTCACATCTGGGGGAAGACACTGCTACCACACCCTGTGTTGCCATCACCAACTGACTGGGGGTGGGTGAAGACAGAAGGATTATATGAGCCCCACTGGACTACATTGCCACACGCATCAAAATCATGCCACGAGCTGACCTCTTGTGTCTGCAAGAGTGGTTGCAGAATGGGCTGCAGATTTCTTCTAAATATATTAAGCTATGTGTGTACCAAATTTGGTGTTTGTATCACAAAATGAACAATAGGTTAGGTATGCCGCACCACTAGAAGCCGTACAAACACTGGTCCATAGTCTGGGGCAAAGGAATTTTACACCACGTTTTGTAAGGTACATCAAAAACACTACCCTAGCAGACATTAAAAATGGGAATAGGAAAGAACAATCTGCGAAATGTCAGGTGAAAATGTGTCAAGCCTGTACGGTATTTCTAGACTTCACCATTATTATCAACACAAAGGTGACATAAAGGGGCAAAATGAAACATTGCGGTACATCCAATGTGATGTACCTGCAACGTTTATCTGCTAATTACGTGGGTGAGATTGGCAATCAACTCTGAAACCCGCGGGAATAACCATAGGTCAGATATAACATCACAACGACATAATAGTGGCCAGGCAGTTTAATGGAGCTGGTCATTCATATGCCGATTTGCGAACCACAATCTTGTAATCCAGGAGGTTTAAGTATCAGAGAAGATTCTTGATATGATACCTTTTGTGACTCATTCTCCAACCAAGGAAGGATAATTGATAAACTGGCTTCATCCCGCGTATCCCGAAAATTACACGCCACAGTATATGACAGTTTTCTGTCATATACTGAACAAGAATTTTAAAGATAATACTGGTGACCAAGTCCATCAAATTGCATTTCACACCGGTGTCATATAGACATTTGCATGACCTTGGGAGACACTGTGTGGCACGTCCCGGGCGGGGTGTGAGGGTTGTTGGCAGCAACCTAGGGGCAGCTTCCAGGCCAAAGTACCGCATAGGTAAAGGTGGAGTCTTGCTTGTAGTGCGTGTGTGTACCGCGTTATATAAAGACTTTCATAATGTCAACACAGAAGAAGACCTCGGAGCGTCTAACTTATACACACATGTGGCGGCCATTTTAGTTATATGTAGCAAAACAAACAATACACTATGTTGCAGCATAGGCGTGGTAGAAGAAACTCAAGCGTTATTCCTAAACCGCATTTAGCTACATCGAATTGATCAGTTGGTGACAATGGTTGCTATTTTTGCTCAAGGTAACAATTACTGTTGTTCACAACAATATGAATTATGGAATTACAAGTAACCTGCTCTAATATCAACTACTCTCACCTGGTCCTCGTCAACTTCAATTCTCCATCGACAGCTCTCCTCTTTGTCGTAACTGGAGCCAAATTCTCCTCTTGCCTGAGCAAAAACAGCCGTCTCACCGCTACATGCTCCTGTATGAATATTAACAAATGTTACTCAATACATGAGACTATATGAAACAACAACAACGCATATATCTACACATATCTACATATATATATATATATATATATATATATATATATATATATATATATACACACACACACAACAAACATTCATATTCAGGCTTTCTAAAGCAATCCTTACATATTTGGGTATATTCCTATTCTAGCACAATCACGAAATGTTGACTTAGCAGCCACTAGCTAGCCTATGCTCAATACATAAATAAATGGGTTACTTACTGGTATATATATATATATATATATATACTATATATATAATATATGATATATATATATATATATATATCAATATATATATAATATATATATATATATATATATATCAATAATATATATATATATATATATATATATATATATATATATATACGTAGATATAATGGACGTAGAGGTGGAAAGAAACAAATGGATGACCATGAGGCCACCAAGAGTAGATGCCACACGAATAGGATTAAAGAAGATCGAATTCCAACGTGAATTGAGAAAAACTAGATAACATCGACACCATCAGCAAGAACATCACAGACATGATCCAACAAAGCGCGTCAAGAGTAGCTAAGGCAATTAACAAGCCACAAAAATCGAGGATTACATCACCACCACGAGCCATAAAGACGAATCGACGAGAAAAGGCGACAAAAAACAACGAATAGAACAGAAATATGCCATCATGAAACGATCATGGCATCAAAGAGCCGGACTGATCACACTCTAGGAAAAGCAGGGTCGAGAAATCCGTGATCAAGATAAGATCATGGAACAAATATAGGAATTCTACACCGAGCTATACGACAGTGAACAGAATAATACCATAATCCACACTGACCCAAAAGAGGTACCAGAGATAATATCATGGGAGGTGGAAGCAGCACTACCAGATACGAAGAATGGGACAGCAAGAGACAACGACCATATAAACATCGATGCATTGAAAGCAAAGACTCTTGCTAAGTGTACACTAAATGCTTATCAGGAAGACGAATACCCGCAGCGTGGAAGAACGCTAAGATGATGATAATCTTCATCAGAAAGTACTAACGAAAAGGCTAGAGAAGACACTCGACGAAACCCAGCCACGAAAGCAAGCTGGATTTAAAAGCTGATACTCAATGACATACCACATCCACGTCGTAAATCAACTGAAGGAGAAGTGCAGAGAATATAATATCCCACTCTGCATCGCATTCGTCGATTACGAGAAAACCTTCGACTCAGTGCAAACTCAAGAAGTGCGGACCTCGCTTCAAGAACAGGGGATAGAAGATGTGTACATCGAACTCCTGAAGGAAATCTACACCAACAGCTCGATGAGAGTCCACCTACATAAAGAAGGCAACAAGATCAACACCAAGAGAGGTGTATGAGAGGGAAATACCATATCGCCCAAGCTGTTCACGGCATCACTCGAAAACATATTCCAACGACTGACCTTGGAAACAAGAGGCTTGAAGATAGACGACGAATATCTTAGTCATCTTCGCTTCGCCGATGACATACTCGTATGCGCTAATACACCACATGAACTATAACAAATGCTACAGAAATTAGCTGATGAAAGTGACAATCAGGGTCTGAAGATGAACAACTCGAAGACAAAAGTGATGATAGAAACTGACACACCAATATATTATTTAAAAAAAACCCACTGAAATCGAGAACGTTGCAAGCTACATCTACCTGGGACAAAGATACAGCACCAGAGACAAAAACCAGACAAGGAGCTTCAATGAAGTATCACGGCCGGATTGACAGTATTTGCCAAGCACCGCGACATCTTCAAGGGTAACATTGGAACAGGCTTAAAGAAATCTACAACTCAAGCGTACTTCCAGCAATGACATAGGTGGAGAAACATGGGCTCTCACCACCCATGCGAAGATCAAGCTAGCAGCCGCACAAACAAAGATGGAAAGGAGTATGTATCATATACCGGGACAAAAAACAAACATCTGGGTAAGAGAAAAGACCAAGGTCACAGACGTGATTGAATAAGTCAGAAGACGGAAGTGGACTTGGGCACGGCACGTCAGCAGAATACGAGTTAACCGATGGAGACTGCGTATCACAACCTGGAAACCCTACGAAAGGAAAATACCTAGTGGAAGATAGGCGAGACGTTGCAGAGACGAACTAGACGACTACTGGAAGAATATCATCTGGCAGACGATAGTGAAAAATAGGCAGATGTGGAAGCAGCATGCTGAGGCCTTCGCCCAACCACGGGACACTATGGCTGCACAATGATGATGATGATATTTATACACATAGCGTATATGTGAGTGTGTGTGTGTGTGTGTGTGTGTGTGTGTGTGTGTGTGTGTGTGTGTGTATATATATATATATATATATATATATATATAGAGAGAGAGAGAGAGAGAGAGAGAGAGAGAGAGAGAGAGAGAGAGAGAGAGAGAGAGGGAGAGAGAGGGAGAGAGGGAGAGTGTGTGTGTGAGTGCACCATAGGTTACAAACAAACTTGACAACGGCTCGCCAAATTTCTCTAGCAAAGACATATTTACACTAAAGATCAGAATCTAGAACATCCACCAGCAATTGGGAATGTTCTACTAAACATACCTTGCCAACTAGAAATGCGTGACAAGGCTGCAATAACTGCTAAAACTACTTTGTAGCATCCCGCGGATTTCCCGCCAAGCTGCCATTTTGGATAAACATAATTCATAAACAACGATCACCGAAGAAGCCACGAACCCAACCTACCAAACAGCTAAGTAACATCTAATATTGCCAGATAAACCATATCCGCAATCTAAATTATTTACTAACCAAGCCGATATACAACTATTAATGTTAAATACATAAATAACGTACCGGTAATCTATACAGAATAACAACAGATAAAACCGCGCGAAGCAAAATCATCCAACTCAGTCAAGCCGTCACATAAATTATTAAGCCTACACAACTTTCAACCATTAAATAAAGAACATATTTATACACACATAAAGTCATAAACAATATTAATACATTCTAAGCCAACTCATATAAACCGGTGTATTCTCCCAAACATAAATACCACAAAAATAAATAAACAAATTAATAAAACATCAACAATTTTTTTTATTAATAATAAAAATGTATGCAAAGGCTGCCAGTAAAAAAACAGTATATCAGGACTTGATCATAAAATAAACTTTCTACTAACAGGCTTTTTTGCCAAGACGCTCTTTTGCCCAGTGTTGCCCTGGGGCCCAACCAGGGCGCAGAACTGCATTTCCACCGCACTGCACTAAGCGTCTTGGACCTCCTTCACACATTTTGTCAAAATACATACCATCATAATACTGCAGCCTATAGAAATTAGTACTTAAACCTTTAGACGGGAAACATTCCATTCATACTTTTTAATATTACTTTTAGTATATTTTTCTTATTGTATTTATTTTATCAACTCACGGCTTTAATTGTGTATATTATAGTGTGCATATATCTTACTTTTTAGTCTTTTTAAGTATAAGTGTATTTAATTGTGTGCTTATATATTTATTTATCTATATATTTTTAAAATACCATCAGTGTGTCCGTATCTATTTATTAATTACACATTTTTATCGACTATTAACCATTATCATTTAAGCTGGTGATATGGCTGGTTCGTTGCCCCATACCCGCTCAAGATGCACCTTCAAATATTCTTTGTTCATGATTGCATGTCTGTACGCCACCTGTAGACTTAATAACCAACTGAAGCGCTCTCATAACAACATAACCGACACCGATCACATAAACAACAAAACCAGTAAAGGAAACACAAATTCTATCACATCACACTACATATACTGTCCCATTTGGAAGACCATCACACAGCTAAAATGTCTGAGATCAAACAGTTCCTCTGGATTACATACCACACCATACAGACCCAGGTCAAATAAGACAGCAACAACATTCACCCAACTTTTGTGCATCATCCTATCAATGTCAATATAGTCAGCATTGTGAATATTATCTTCAACATTTAGTAAGTTAACGTTAACTTATGTGTAATAATAATGTGTTTGTTTTCATTTGTATAAAATGTTTACGTGTACTCGGGTCCGGTGATCTATAAATGAATCCTATTATAAAGTTCTTGTGAGTGGCATCATGGGTGTTATTTAAAATCTCAATAAATAGACAATCATAGTAATAAGCTTCATTTTTTTAAGAAAGCTGTATCATTCTTTTATGTAATAGTTTATACCATTTCTATGTATATACATCCACCCTCTTCTTTTATTGTGGGTTTGTGTTTGCATACCAACTGATAACCATCAAAGTTTGCCAATTTTTATCAGATTTCCATGTATTCTGTATTCCCGATACCTTGAACTAACCGCCAACTTAACATTAGTTCGTAAAAACAGTATGATTTCTTAAGTTAACGCGCACAAAAACCCTCTCAATTTAGCAATAATGGCGGCACTCATTTGCATATAAAATTACACGTGGGACATTTTTGCTGACTTGTTTTCTACATATTTGTCCGATCAAGTGACACCGATTAAAAGTATATTTCCATGGGTGCACTGTACCCCGTCCTTCTGACTAGACTAATTGTGATGTTTACAAGATTGAAAAAAAGTAAGTATAGGCCTAACCTTTTTACCAGCATTTTCGTGAAAATATTTATTTTAATATCAGTAACAAATCCAAAACGGTGTAATTTTGTCAAGCTGTTTCTAAGAAAATCAAACGAAACAAACATGGTGTTTTGCAATATTGCATTAGTAAAATGTACCACTAAAAGAAGAATCTGCCAAATAGGGCATTTTGGCCTATTAATCTACGTTGCATTACAACAAGCACGTTTGATAGTACTTCCTAATCAATACTGCTTTGTAAAATTACAAATATGCGTATTATATAGTGGTCAATTACAAATATGCATATTATATAGTTGTCCAAACTAACGTACAATAACCTAACATACTAACATAATTTAGACAGCTTTTCTATAAGGCATTCGTTTCTATAACAACCTCTCTTACCTTCAACAGATGAATACTGTATCTCAAATCCATGTCGTCTATAGTAACCGTCAGATGCAAAATAAACGAAAACCGTATTTCCGCTGGATGTGATATTATCAATGGAGAATTTACGGGAACATATGGTGTGTGTCAGTTGTGCTAAGGCATCACGTCCATCGTGTATATACACTCGATCCCGGTAACACCTGTCGTCGAAATTGTCGAGTTCGAATCTGGAGAAGTGCAACTGAATACGCTGAAAAATTAAGCAAAACGAAACATAATCAGGCAATATATCGTAATAAAATAATGTCATGAAAATCATGCTAATGTATCTTATATTCTAGCAAGGCGCCGTATGAATGAATGAATGGATGGATGCATGCATGCATGCATGCATGCATGCATGCATGCATGAATGAATGAATGAATGAATGAATGAATGAATGAATGAATGAATGAATGAATGAATGAATGAATGAATGAATGAATGAATGAATGAAAGTGTGTATACGTGTACAACGAATGAAATATGGTGAATTGTTTGTGGGTCCGTGTATATACCGTCTTTTCTTGTTTTAAAATTTGCGATCGAAAAACGAATTACTTTTTCGTTTTTGTTTTTTAAATTTGCGAACGAAAAAAAACAATTCCTTTTTTTGTTTTTTAGTTTTCAAAAGTGAAGTAAGAACAACAAAAAACGAATTCGTTTTTGCATTTAGGAAGCTTCGGCCACACTGCCACTTCGGGTGGCCGGTAAATGCTGGTAGTTTCGGCGGGATACTTCGGTCGTACTAACAGCATTTTGAAAATAAGCTCGCAGTGGTATATCTAAGTACATATAGGTGAATATTGATCATTTCGGCGCTGCTTTTTATGTTTCGATAATTTAATAGAGTATACTCATGTATACATATATAACAGATATGTTACAGTAGTTTATCACAGAAGGTTGAGTATACTTTATAAAATTATCGAAACCTAAAAAGCAGCGCCAAAATGATCAATATTCACCTATATGTAAAATATACCACCAGGTGCCCTTTTGCAGCTTATTTTATATATATATATATATATATATATATATATATATATATATATATATATATGTATATATATATATGTATATATATATATATATATATATATATATATATATATATATAAATCGAGAGTATATATTTATTTTGTAACTGCAACTATGTGATGCAATAGTTATTTAAATTTAATTTGTAAACTATTTGACTTAGGAGGCCCCTATTATGACTAATAAATACCGGGGGTAGTCACTATCATAGGGGACACTTTGGGGTTTGAAATTTGCTATTATTTATATAATAATTGAATTCCATTGACGGACCATTACGGCTAGCCCAATTGTATTTAAGAGTATTTTTATTAACATTTGTTAATTTACGTGTATTGTAATTAGATGATGTGTGGTAAAATATAATACGTTTATGGCTGAATGTGTTGCTAGAGTTAGTGTTAATTCATTCTTATTTTGCATATGTAGTAACTTACATCTGTAGAAATGTGTTTGTATCTGTGGGTAATATGCTGTTTGACATAATGTATCAGTCTTTTTTAAACTGTGAGTGTTTATGTTTTGATTTAAAAATATAGGTATTGTTTATTGTGTGTGGCCGACTATATTTAACTCTTTTTTGGAAATGTATATTCTGTCCTGAATATATGTATTCTGCTGTGTGCAGGTGTGAAATGATTATGAACATTTATGGTTTGTGTTATATGCCAATTTTGAAAGTATGCGGATAATGTTTTATGTTTATATTTATAATTGAATTATAATATCATTATACTAAGTATGTTTTCAACGTTTGCTTAAATATTAGTTCCATGTGGGAGCTATATTTATTTGAAGATATTATTCTTACAAGTTTTTTTGCAATTTGTTTATTCAATTACATTTGTGTCCCCAGGTCAGTAAATAGTAATTAGTGTGAGGCAATATTATAGAATTATATAGTTCAATCTTTATTTTAGTTTGAATAATATGCTCCAATTTAGTTATCAGTCCAATTGTTCGAGAACACCTGTTTGCTATTTTATCAATATATTTAATCCAGTGTAAATTACTGACATTAATGTAAAGCCTGAACTGGTTAACTCTCTCAATAGCTATACCATCAATTGTTAATGTTAGTTCATCAACCTATTTATTAGGCATTTGAAAAATATTGTTTTATTAATATTTTAATGATAATATATAATAATAACACAACTTTTATTGCCAACTCAACTGGGTTGGATTGACATTATACAATAAAATGCAATTAATGCATCTGTATATTGTTTTAGCCATATGTTTATTCTACGTACAAGTAGTTCTTTATTAATCAAATCTTCAACATTCACTGTGTTTGTGTCATCTGTGAAAGCTTTAATTGTACTTGTATCATCAAGTATCATCAACATAAGTTATGCTGTCTTTTGGAAAATCATTGATATAATTATAGTAAATAACAATGTCAGTGGCCCTAACATTGATCCGTGGGAACGCCTCTTTTTATAGGTAAAGCATATCATTGTACCTCTTCTAATATTACAGACTGCTTACAGTTAGTTGAATAGTATTGTTGTGAGCTCCATTCCAATGGCTCCTAACTATCTCACTGATCGGGTTGCGTTAAACAATAGAGTGCATGTTTGTCACACTTGCAACTGCATAAATATTCCATTTCAGTTGTTAATAAGCATTCAGGTGGCACTGTTTCCTATTCTATTGGAAACATGAATAACAAAGACTATAAACAATTATAGAAAATCATTAGGCTTACAGTGAAATCTTTAATTATAATGACATAAGATTATGTGCACTTCATGGACATCCCATAAGGCATGGCTAAACGACAGTCCACATTCGACTGGCAAACTGCTCAAACTCATCCACGTCTACATAACAATAATAGTAATGCCAACAATAAAAATAATAATGATTGTCAGAGATAAAGTCCTTACTATGACTATCACTATCACCACCACACAAATATTTATTAATCTAAACAATCTACCAGCCAAATGAAAACAATCACTCCGGCATATCTATCATGAAATGTTTGCAAGTGTGTACATTTTTCATGAGAAACTGTTAAAATAAAGATTTCTACACTGCTTGCATTTTTTATTCATTCCAGGATAGTGTTCAAGAGTTTTATAAACTTGTAAGCAAATTTACACTGGCCTGATGACAAGTTGTACTTCTTGACAGGAATATTTGTGCAGTTAAATGTGTGACTATCATGCACACTATAGTTTAACGCGAACGGATCAGTGAGGTATCCATGAGCTATTGGAATGGAGCTCACAGCAATACATCTAACACAATACTATTAAACTAACCGTAAGCAGCCTGTAAGACTAGAAGAGGTGAAATTAGATATTTTACCTATAAAAAACAGGCGTCTCCCACGAATAAATTTGAGGGCATTTGACAATGTTATTTACTATAATTATATCAATTATATCCGAAATCCAGCATAAATTATGCTGATGATACTTAATGATACAAGTTCAATTAAAGCCTTCACAGATGACAAAAACAGTGAATGTTGAATATTTGATTAATAAAGAACTCATATAATAAACATATTGCTAAAACTACATACATTATCATTAAACTATTATTAATAAAACAAAAGTTTTGTTTCAAATGCCTAATAAACATATTGATGAACTAACATTAACAACTTATGGTGTAAATATTAAGAGAGTTAACCTGTTTAACATTCTGGGGTTTACGTTAATCTCATATTTAAACTGAAGTAAATAGATGTTCTCGAGCAATTCGAATTATAATTAAATAGGAGCATATTATTCAAAATGGTATAAAAATTACACTCATAATTCAATAATATTGCCTCACACTAATGACTATCTACTAATCTACTCAAAAGTAATGGACTAAACAAATTGCAAAACAAACTTGAAAGAATAATATCTTCAAATAAACATAGCTCCCACATGGAACTAATATTTAAGCGAATGTTGATGACCTACTTAGTGTAATGATATTATAATTTTATTATAAATATAAACATAAAACATAACCACTCAGTTTAAAAAGATTGACAGATAACACAAACCAGAAATATACATAATTATTTCACATCAGCACACAGCAGAATACATACATTCAGGACATAATACAAATTTCCCAAAAAAGAGTATTATATATAGTCCGCCACACACAATAAATAATACGTACATTTTTGTAATCAAAACATAACCACTCAGTTTAAAAAGATTGATACATTATGTAAAGCAACATATTACCCACAGACACAATCATTCTTGTGCAGTTGTAAATTACTACATAAGCAAAATAATAATGAATTAACATTAACTCTAGCAACACATTCAGCCATATACGTATTATATTTTTACCACACATCCTCTACTTACAATACGTGTAAAGTAGCAAATGTTAATAAAAAATACACAGGAATATGCATGCTCATAAATACATTTGGGCTATCCATAATGGTCCGTCAATCGAATTGCATAATTATATAATTATATAAAACATAGCTAATTTCCAAACCCATTGTGCCCACTGTGATAGCGAATATTTATTAGTCACAACAGGGGCCTCCTAAGCCAAATATTTTACAAACTATTGCATCACATAGTTGCAGTTACAAAATAAATATATCTACTCTTGATTTATCCATTCATGTATCTATATTTATAGATATATCTGTTATAATAGCTTATCACAGAAGGTTGAGTATAGTTGATTAAATTGTCGGAACATAAAAAGCAGCGCCGAAACGATCAACATTCACTTATAGGTACTTAGATATACCACACTGATGATGCAATTTCTGCGAGTTTGTTTTCAAAACGCTGCCAGTGTGACTACAGAATCCCGCCGAAACTATCACCTTATACTGGCCACCTTTTCTTACTTCACTTTTGAAAATGAAACAGGAATTATTTTTTGTTTTTCGTTCGCAAATTTGAAAACGAAAAACGAAAAAGACGGTATATACATGGACCTTTGTGACAGTACAGTTGCTTTCACATTCCGGTGACGTGGTAAAAAATTCGGCCAGAAACCCAAATCCGGCAAACATCCACACCGCGCATGCGCATGGAAACGCAATGACCGCTTGTGCCTGCTCTGACGAAGTGTTGATGATGCCAATATTCCCCAAAACACATGCGCGCGCAAACGTTAGTGGCGGTTTTTATCTAAATTTGTGTTGGTGACAGCCGAGCCAGAAGTCGCTACGTTTGTAGTATATAGACGAGAAGGTTTATTTTGAGGAACAAAAGTCAACAAATATAACGAATATAACGAATATATATATATATATATATATATATATATATATGTCATGAGTTACAGAGTATATAATCCATGGATCATATCGCCCTGGAATTACTAGATATCTAACTCTAATGGCGCTGTCACACTGAAAAGTATAGGCTTCCGAATGTTTCTAGATATACCAGATATGTAATGTGTTAATAGTTTAATTAGTATGCACAGTCAGTTAATTTTTTTAATGCGTACTTGTCATTGACAATCAGCAGCTGGCATCACTCAGCCAGACACAACCTGGGTTGATATGTACCGGTATCGCATTTGATTACGCAGGATCTTTTTAATAAAAACTTAGATAAATAAATAAAGTACATATCCAGAGAGAATAGATGACGTGAGGGACGAAATGATAAATAAAATTGACATGGGGGACTTTGGTAGTAGGCTCTTGTTGGTTGGGCAAGAACTAAGAAGCTTTGTATTTTTAGGGGGATCATCCGTTATCTTGTGTAACAGAACGACATGCGGAGAATTATATTTCACAATTATTAAAACAGTGTTTTGTGACTCCCATTGCAGAACTATTAATGAATGTTGTTGATTTCCATTATATTTTATGCAAAATAATATAGATTTTTATAACAACAATGATTGATAGTGATTAATTTATTCAGTAAAACAAATTAAACATGAAAATAAAATTTTAATACAGTACCCCGGGTAGGTGTACACTATATCACGCAAGTATGACATATAACATTCTTGCACTTGTTTCCATTGTAGTCAATGATGCCTGGCTGTAGTCCATGTACCTAGTACCAGTTTCATGGTCGTCCATGTTTCGTTAAATGGCACACCATGGTCACTGACCGTGCTCACTGACCATGGTCACTGACCATGGTCACTGACCATGGTCACTGACCATGGTCACTGACCATGGTCACTGACCATGGTCATTGGCGGTCGACCATGGTAGTTCACGGTCGACCATGGTCAATGACGGTCGACCATGGTAGTTCAAGGTCGAACATGGTAGTTCACGGTCGACCATGGTCATTGACGGTCGACCATGGTAGTTCACGATCGACCATGGTAGTTCACGGTCGACCATGGTCATTGACGGTCGACCATGGTAGTTCACGGTCGACCATGGTAGTTCACGGTCGACCATGGTAGTTCACGGTCAACCATGGTCATTGACGGTCGACCATGGTCATTGACAGTCGACCATGGTCATTGGTGGTCGACCACGGTCATTGGTGGTCGTCTGACAGATTGTATTTTACATTTTTTTAACTGAACAGGTGTCAACTAATTTAAGTATGTATAATGCAATCATTCATCTCTATTCTTTCATTATTTCACACACGAACTATATAAGATATTCTAATAAGGTTTTCCATAATATTAATTTTAATACTGTAATTAAGTGTTAATGCAAGACGTTCCACAACCATTATTAACCTGGGTATAAAACATGTCCAATGGTTCAGTAAAATACAAAAAATCATTGTTTTACCATATGGTAACAATTAAGCATTCAATAAATGCAAGCATGAATATAGGCACATATTTGAACTGAATACATTAGAAACAATAACGAAATTACTCTCAAATCGATCATCCTCAATATATATTTTGAGTAGACATTTACATATATGCTAACGTATATAATAAGCAAAGTTACTTATTTTGTGGACTTCAATTCCATTGCAGCACTGTCTACACACCTAAGCCCTACAAGTTAATACTTTTTTATTATGTTAAACAAAAGTAACAATACTGGCAATAATGTAGATATCATGCAGCAAAATATATGTCTAGCACATGCAAGTTTTTCTATAATTACTTACTAGTAGTAAAGTGACATTACCTACATTAATTTTCTGGAAAGACTGCATGCTGATATGGGCATGTTGAAATAGTATTTTAAAGTCAGGCTAACTGGGCTATATTTAGGACAAAGCTTCCCTTCCCTGGCACTCTCTTGTGCCTTTGATATTGTCAACCCAGGGTAGTGGCTCTAGTGACTGTAACTAGATACAAGCAAGCTCCTACACATCCTGTCCACTGTGGCTTGGACAAGGCTGAAATACTAGGTCAGCAGTCAGTGTGCAGGGTAAATAAATGCACACCCAATGTCTGCCATGCAGCTAACTTAATTTATTAGGTGTTTTGTGAAAAAAGCTTCTGAGCATTACTCAAGTAATGGCTACAGGTTAGTATAATTATTGTTGCTAGTATTGTCTTCCTACAGACTCATGGTTAGTTTTGTGTCTTTAGTAACTAGTTGCCTTTTGATCTTTGGCCTTTCCATTCAAAGCATGCATGTTGTCATAAAATTGTTCTAGCACCTTGTAATTTTGTCACAGCTTGAAAACATACTGTTCAATGTGCTTTTGAAACATTAGACGTTCATGATTACTCACCTACTTGTTAAGAATGTTCTACTTTGTTGACTTTGATCAGCATTTTCTTCACATGTTCCAAACTATACTGGTTATAAATTTTCAAATGGAAAAACCAGGATGTTGGGAAGCCTAATATATGCAGTGTCCTGATTGGCTGAGGTACATTATAGTCCCCAAACTTTAGGATGTTCACAAAAGCATTAGAGAAGCACAACTGTCATGGAGGTGAAGCCACTTTAAAATTGTGCATGCAGTGATTAGATCATCACCACACAAAATTCATACTAGGTATAATACATGAAAAAAACATGGTCATGTGACTTGACCATGGTCGACCATGATCATGGTCGACCGCGATCATGGTCGACCGTGGTCTGCCATCTTTTGCGCTTCCATCTTTCTAAGGAACTTTCGGCAGATGACACAATTATTCAAGACGGAACCAACACGTCTCTTATATCCGATGATTCACAGGCCCGCTGCTCTAATGGCTCCCTCGGTGAAGTGGCGCCCTTGATGTTTCACTTACTCGTGAGTGCTTTATTAGGCGTGTAGAGATGTGGCTTTTGTTCGGGAGGATGAGTGGATTCTTTTCACTGTTGTCGAGTGGTGCATGGTGTAGTCGGCCTCCGACCTTTATGACCGGTCAACCATGGTCATTGACGGTCGACCATGGTAGTTCACGGTCGACCATGGTAGTTCACGGTCGACCATGGTCATTGACGGTCGACCATGGTAGTTCACGGTAGACCATGGTAGTTCACGGTCAACCATGGTAGTTCACCGTCAACCATGGTCATTGACGGTCGACCATGGTCATTGACAGTCGACCATGGTCATTGGTGGTCGACCATGGTCATTGGTGGTCGACTGACAGATTGTATTTTACGTTTTTAAAACTGAACAGGTGTCAACTAATTTAAGTATGTATAATGCAATCATTCATCTCTATTCTTTCATTATTTCACACACGAACTATATAAGATATTCTAATAAGGTTTTCCATAATATTAATTTTAATACTGTAATTAAGTGTTAATGCAAGACGTTCCACAACCATTATTAACCTGGGTACAAAACATGTCCAATGGTTCAGTAAAATAGAGAGATGTGACTTTTTCTCTAAAGTAGAGATGTGACTTTTGTTCGGGAGGATGAGTGGATTCTTTTCACTGTTGTCGAGTGGTGCATGGTGTAGTCGGCCTCCGACCTTTATGACCCTTTCTTCTGCGATTGGATTAACTTTGAAGAGTGGACTGCGCTTAGATACATGTTTCCTCATTGTCTAGTGGGGCGAGCTCTGCTGAGAAGGTTTCCCTTTGAACGGCCACAATGATGGTGCGCTTCGTCAGTGACAACTCTTCTGGAGTGCGGTGGTTATGACATCGGTGCCAACCTCTGCATTCGCCGCACCGGCCAGCCGACTTGTGCGAGCAAGCAATGTGTATGAGGAACGCTATTGCTCTTACTAGTGACATCCACATCGAGAAGCGCTCGAAGGGGCTGGTGAAGTCTCTCACTTTAGACTGCGTCAAGATGCACGATACCTTGGGACGCACCTCGACATTTAACACTGGACAGACGTGCTCGAAGGACTTGGGCGTTTCCTTTTGGCTCCTACAACGGTCATGCAAGACACTTGATTGTGCTTTGTGGGAACGTAAAGCCACTGCTCTGGCTTTGTTGACTGATGCATCCGTTGTACGTACAGGTAGAAGCATTTGGATTCGTTGTATATGTACCCGAAGACTACTTTGCTGTCGTAATATAACTTCACATTGTCTGGTTTGAAGTTTATCTCATCTAAAATAAGCTCTGCCATTTCCACTGCCAACACTGAAGCGCATAGTTCAAGTCGAGGAATGGTAGGCGCAGACTGAGGGGCCAACTTGGCTTTCCCCAGAATGAAACTGACATTGCTTTGTCCATTTGTGCCGATAGTTTTGAGTAAGCCACTGCACCGATGGCTTTGATAGACGTGTCAGAAAACATACAGAACTCAGCGCGTTTCGTCTTGCAGAATGATGTCACTGTGTAGGTGCATGGGATGTGCAATTGTTGCACATCCTGGAGTGAATTTCTCCATTCCTCCCATTCCCGCAACTTTTCGGGAAGTGGTGTGTCCCATTCACATGTATCTTTGGAGATCTCGCGCAACAGGGCTCTGCCTCTTGTAGTTACTGAACTACCAGGCCAAGGGGGTCGAAGAGACTATTCACTATAAACAGAACTCCATGGCGTGTGAATGGGTTGTTGCTGACAAACACTCTGAAGGTGAACGTGTCTGTTGTTATTTCCCAACACATCCCTAGGCTCCGTTGCATCGGTGAAGTTTCTCCACAGAATTCAATGTCGTTTATGGCTTTAGCATTGTTCTCAGGGAGAAAGGCCTTCATTGCGCTTGGGCTGTTCGAAGCAATCTTGTGTAGCCGCAGATTTGACTCTACAGAGATGTTTTGAGTCCTCTTCAGAGTGTCGATGGCTTCTACTTTGGTGGGCAAAGACATGAGCCAATCGTCGATATAGAAGTGCCTTTCAAAGAACTGTTTGGTGTCAGTACCGTGATCGAGCTTGCCTTCCTGTGCAGCATGTCTGAGCCCGTAGATGGCAACCGCAAGCGAGAGGCTGTGACGTGAACCTTCATTCGGTACTCGGTTGGAAAGACCATCTAGTAACTCCACGTTGTATTTCAATTTCTCTTTCAGCTGCATGACACTTTCACAGGGGGTGAGTTAGGCGGGGCGTACATTCTCCATCACATTTGTTTTGAAGGTGCTCACACTCGGCTTGTGTGCGTTTCCTAGACAAACTTCACCCACCAGAACCCAGCCTAAATCCAGTCTCTGTTCAAACCTCAGTACACTGTCAGCGACTTCTACTCCCTCCCCTCCATTCCGCATAGTAGAGGATGGAACTGTGAATGTCTGCGGAGGAGCTGAACCAGAATGCATAGCTGTTGCTTTTCGCATTTGCTACCCTTAACGGTCATCCTACAGTCCTTAGAGAATTGAAAGGTTGACGCGCAACATTTGTAGCAAATTCTCTTCTCGTTGAGAAATGCTTTTCTTTCTTCTATAGGTTTAGCTCTGAAACCCCTGCATTTCCAGAGTGGATCTGGCTTGTTGTGTATGGGACAGTTCTTTCATGGCCCGTCATTCTGCTTTGTGAAGGTGTATACGCTGAAGCCAGCAGTCGTGGATATATCTGTTTTGTGGACAGATATGGGGGTTTGCGTATACGTGAACTTGTTGATCAGTTTCTCTCCTTTCATAAGAGCTACAGCGCTGCTGGAGAGAGTGAAGCTTGGGTCATTTCTGGTGCGGGGTTCATGGCAGTTATACTCCGTGAAGAAGGAGAATAGAGGAAAGTGGCCGTTGTGTTCACCTTTGAACCTAGAGCTTTGGGATATCCATTTCTCCTGAATACCGTACAGAAGTTTCTCGACTATGGGGCCGATGGCACGGGCTGTATCCAGGTAGGTTAACCCGGGTAAATAGCCATTTTCTTTGCGGATTGAAGCTCCATTAGTTGGTCTCCGAGCTCTCTCTGTTTGACATAGTCTTTGTTAGAGATCTTTGGGAAGACATCCAGTTTCTTGAAGAGTGTGGTTTCGATTACTTCCGGTGAGGCGTAGCAATCGTTTAGTCTATCCCAAATCTTCTTGCCGGCTGTTGATACGCAGGGAACGTAGCCTCCTGACGTGACAAGATAATTCCTTCCCCAACCACTTGGTAAGCAAATCCAGCTCCTCACTATAGGTAAGAGATCAAAATCTGGTAACATTGCAGACGTCTGACTTATGTTTGCTGGGCCTGTGTTACGTGGCGATATGTACGGCTGAGCGGACGGACTCATAGATGGGCCGTGTGCGTTAGAGCAGTAGTCATTGTCTCTGTAGGCATTGTGTGCGCATGGGGTCGATTCATACGGGGTTCTCCACGTAACCAAGGTTTCATCACGCTGACATGGCGTGGGCGTACGAGGACTTAGCAGAGACGTAGGCAACTTAGCTTGTTCGTTAACATAGTCAGTTGTGCATTCAGCGATGTTTTTCTCTAATAACGATTTACCTTCGCTGCGAGTCGATCCTTCCGTGAGTTCCATGGCTGCCTCTAACGCCTCGAATTGCGCCACGCTGGCAGCAGCTTCTCTGTGTTGATTTAATTCGCCCAACTCAGCATCTAATTCAGCTTTTTCCAGTATGGTTTGTGCGTCGCTCCTTGCACTTTCAACCTTCAGCTTCGATTCTTTCTCTGCGAATAAAGCGGCTGCCCGTGCCGGCTTGAGCGCGAACCGGCCTCGGATGTGGCGTTGTTGGCGGCTCTGTATTCCATTGGCGTTGACTTCGTACTGCGCTTGGATGCTTCGTTACTCGTGCCAGCAATGCTTTTTATTATACTGTCACCTTAGCAACTGATTGCAGACAGTAAGGTAAACATGTTATTTTAATTGTAAAAAGCTTTGAATAACCGAAATGGCAGCCTCCCTCTGTCGATCGGGGCGTCACCTAACCTCGGTTACCCAGGCTCCGTGAGGTGGCAGCACTTTTAAGCTCAACTGTGTCTGGGGAAAGAAAGGCTTTGCATTTGTTAGGCCTTACCCCAGATTAGGGTAGAGACGCTGATTCGCTCTCAGGCTAACACTATGGTACCCAATGAAAAGTATTCAACATTTAGGTTATATTAACACAAAAATAAGTAAAAATTCAAATTTACAGTTGTTTATAAAAAATAATAAGTATCTGTCAGGTGGCAACATTGTTTAGCCCAACACGAATAACATACAAATTAAATAAGGATACCTTTTTATCAAATAATGCTATATTATAAAAACTATTCAACATTAAACTTATATTAACACCAAATAAATAGAAATACAAATTTGTTTAAAAAAAATTGAAATTACGGCAGAATTAGCCAGTGTCCATGAGGTGGCAGCATTGTATAGATCACGCGGATAAACATTCAAAAGCCGGCAGAATCACCAGACTGTCTTCTCGGCGTAGTTCCGCAGCCGACCGATAGTCGATTAAACGAGACTAGGCGACACCCAGTCTCAAAAACAACTATAACAAATTAATTACTATCCGCCAGATGGCACCACTAATTGGCACAAATACTGTTATCTTTGCAAGGAGGCAGGACATGTTTATTGTAAATTGCTTAACTTAGAGTGACTTTATTTGTTTCTGTGGGTGGCCCTCACGCAACCGGCTAGCCTTAGTGAGTGTACATGTATCCTGACGTAGACTAACCGATTGTTAAATATATATGACTTTTTCTGTTTGTTCTAATCTAATAAATTGTTCCAATTCCAATTTTTCCTGCAATGCCAAAACAAAACTGTTTCTTTCTGTTAATTGCAAAAATTGCTCTAGATATTTTCTAACTAATTATATTGATATGTTTTTTCATGTTAAGTGTTTATCAATAGGTGTTCCTAAAACTTGACTGATTCTTCTTTTGTTACCCTTTCCAATATGATTAATATTGTCATTATTTATTATTATATAATTATTTACGTGATATTTGTTATTCAGTGGGCTGACTATGCAAATGTAATTTTTGTTTCGTTGTGTAGTTATTTTAATGGTAAACAGATAATCAATATTTACGACAGAATAGTAAAACAAAATTGCAATTTCTTGAGGGGAACATCCATTTGCTTTCCAAAAACGGCTAAAAGCTGCTAACAATTGCACAACAACTAACAGCACAAATCAAGATGAAGGACAGTACCAGGAAATCCCTCTTATACACTAATCGTGATCTCTTGTAGGCGATGGGATAGATCTGCCTTTTTGTGCACCCTCCACAACTATACCAAAATGTTTTTGAAGCGTTGGGGTTTCCTGACAATGGTTTCAAGCGTTAATAGAAAAAACAGTTGACCCTCACTAGCCATTTCCATCCTATCTCGCCCTTAGGTGAGAAAATACTGGATGGGTGTAGGTGTAAACATTGGTTCATACTATCTATCCATGTTTACCAAACTAGAGCAATTGATGTGTTATTGTATGTTGTATTTCGTCGTATATTTTATTGACATTCTGGATACCAGAACATTTTATATTATATATATATATATATATATATATATATATATATATATATATATAGAGAGAGAGAGAGAGAGAGAGAGAGAGAGAGAGAGGGAGGGAGGGAGACAGCGAGCGAGAGAGAGAGTTTTCACTTTAATGGAACATTTATAATACCCGAACATTTTTAATATCTACTATTTATCAAATATATTATTATTTATTTATTTTCAACTAATAATATAATTAGTTCTTATTTATAAGTATTAATACACTGTATATTAGTATTATTAAGACTACTATTTTTTTTTATATTGAACAATTTATAATGATTAATTTATTTGACAACTACATCTCTATTTTTTAACTTTAAGGTAATGTATATATTCCTATACAGTGTAATACGCTTCTGAATGGTTTCATTACTAGACTTATGGCATAGACAAATAATGTTATTTCGTATTTATTATTATATATGTTGTCACTGACAGATTCATTTGATAAATTGACTCCTAGTGAAAATTCAATTCCCAGTGCACTGCAAATTAGGATCATCCAGTTGATGAGATAACGTACCTCACAACAATGCCGCCAAGTTCTCACCTTTCCTGTGTCGACTTCAATCCTCCAGCTGCACCTCTCGTTATTTTCGTAGTAGGTTCCCTTAGTAGAAAACACTCCACTTGGTCGAGTCAAAATCGCCAATCCACCGTTGCATGATCCTGCAATGGATATTATACTATTATAAACAACACAACGCTTATGACTCCATATTTAGTAATACTAATACTAACATTTATAAAAGCGCCATAATTCTAGACAAAAAGTCCATTCGGAAACGCTAAATATACATGAAATATATGATAACACCAGCTAAAACTGTGCTCACATGAATGTGCGCATACATGTTATAAAACTATACGTACATAGCAAGAAATAAACTAAATAACAATGATAAAATTGATTATAGGACAAAAAGGCAATGCTTTCGTATCATACACCTAATGAGAGTTAATGTAAAGTAAACATTTCCAAATATACACACATTTTTAACGTCAGCGCTTTACTCAGAATGTGACCTTAAAGTGTAAAATTGTAATCAAATCCATGGTAGACTGGCTCCCGCGATGGTGGTCCCAGATTCGACCAGTCCAGGATTCGTCTAAACGCATATTGCGCATGCGCGGGCATGCGCAATGATCGCTTTTATCTGTTCTGACGTAGTGGCAACGGCATACGTCATGCCCGGGCCGAGATTCGATTAAATAACACACCACGTTCGAATGAGTGAAATTTAATGTTCACATAAGTTAATCCATTTTTTATTTAAGATGTGCGTGATAACAATATTATTTCAATACTTGATGTATTACTAACGGAAACTACGTTAGTAACAAAGGCGAATCCGACCCCGGTAAGAATCTGGGACCGCTACCGCCGCGGTCCCAGATTCGTACGAATCCTGGACTGGTCGAATCTGGGACCACCACACCGCCATCGAAATCGGGCACGGTTTGGTTTAGCTTGGCCTTGGCCAATACATGAGCAGTATGCTAGGCCTTTGCTGCCGCCGGCCAGCTTTCGGCAACAACACGAACGATCAACAACTTCGAGTCTTCGTTCAGTTGGCGTATGGCTAAATCTGTGGACAACAAGTAATTATGAAGTAGACGTATATCACCAGTTTATGGGAAAAGATCCAACAAAACGTCACCGACGTCGTTTCTTTAAACCCGGGGCAGTGCTGACGATATTTAACCATGGATCTAAACCGTCGAAGCAACGCTTATCAGGCAGGCCGAGACATCAGACCGCAAGAAGGTTAGTGTGGTGCGGGACACATACACACACACACACACACACACACACACACACACACACACACACACACACACTCACACACATTGAGTGAGTGATGTCATAATTTATTTATATCCTCTATCCAATGCATTGTAACTCTGCCTCCATTCCTTACCTTCAATAGCCGAGTATCGCACTTTAAAACCTCGAGTTCAACATTTACATTGTCTTTCTCAGTGCTAATTTTCGACATGTATGTTATCACTGAAAGTGTTTTATGTACTTGATATAGTTGTATCATCAGCATAAATGATGAAATCAAACAACATTTTACTAGCTCGTGTAAAATCATTTATACAAATATATGTATGTATATATGTATATATATATATATATATATATATATATATATATATATATATATATATAAATATGTATATATATATATACACACATATATATATATATATATATATATATACATATATACATACATATATTTGTAAAACATGTTATTTATCATATATATGTGTGTCTGTATATATATATATATATATATATATATATATATATATATATACACACACACAGACACACACAACACACACATTAGTGAGTATGTCAAATAATTATGTATATTGTATATCCTCTATCCAATGCATTGCAACTCTGCCTCCATTCCTTACCTTCAGCTGAGTATCGCATTTTAAAACCTCGAGTTCCACCTGCGTCGTCAGACTCGAAGTGAACAAACATCTCATTCCCACTGGACGTGACGTCTCCCGGCAGATCGCTGCCACAGAGTGTGTGAATCATTGGAGCTGTAGCATTTCGTCCGTCGTAAATGTTGACTCTGTCACAACTACAGTCGCTGCAGTTGGGGAGCGTGAAGCTAATAAAGTCCAGACGCACACGCTGTAAACCAATATGATGTAAGTGTAAATGTGTATTGATTCCCATACGTATTTATATGATAACCCATGGTACAATAAATGGCATAGTATAACGTTAAAAGAACATATGCAGTACACATAATAATGATGTTGACATAAAATATAAAACTATAAAATGAATATAAGAATTAGTACCATTTAAATAGTTCTAAACATCTGACACATTTTATATAATTATCTAACAAGTGTAAAAATATTTAAATAAGTAAACTATAGTAACAAAATTGACAGCGAGTCTTTAATGAAATAAAATAAGGCGCAGCCTTTCCCGTGTGTAGACAAAACAGAAACATTCTATGCAACATTTTACAACCATACAAAATAATTGTTATTCAATGTTAGACTTGTGTAGCCACTCCCGGGGTAACCAGACATTTAATTACTTAGGCGATCACGTCAGTTACGAGGCATACTGACATCAGATCAATATTGCTATGCTTTCAGAGCATATCTACAAGAGTATGATTTGGATGGAAAGGATCGTCAAGACATGTTATTCTATAATAAACCGATGTGATACAGGCACATGTCATCATACGGGAACAAATGTTTATTATATGGTTCGAAACGAATCAAATGTTACTGAAACATTAAAGCCGGATATTGTCATCATAAGTAGGGTTCACGGGATCTCGTAATATGTATGTATATGGGTAGCAGAAATCTGGAAAACAAACCAATATTTTAGTGTTCGCAAGAAACAATGTAATAAGTAATTTTTTAAGTAACATTAATTGAAGTGATTACTGACTTTCTACAAGAATTCCAAATAAATAAAAAACAATACATTTAGTCATGGTTATCAACACATTCTGAGGTATTTATCAATCCGCAATTGAGCATAAATATCAGTATAATTAATAATTTAAACAATATGACGTGAATTCGTCGAAACGCCATTAAGTTACGCCATTTTAAAGAAAATAGATGCTATACTGAAATGTCTCTACATCTTCAAGTTAAGTGTATGTGTATCCATAATTCATATTTTCTGCTCTCTCATTGATAGATTACATAAACAGGATTTGAAGTACGGTTTAGGCAGTCTCTTGTTATATGAGCGAGCCGGTGTTGGGGCAAGTTGTAACATCGAAATTGTAACACCGTTAGAACATGCCCAACAGTCTTTGTTTTCCTGTTTTACCATCAAAATGACCTTTAAATAACAAAACCGTAGATGGCATCGGATACGATGAGGAAAACGATGATTATACTATTAACAGCAATTTGCCAGAGGATATGGGAAACTAAACGATGACCGAAAGAATGGACACAATCCCTCATAATACCCATCCCCAAGAAAAGAAACCTGATACTATACCAGAACAACAGAACTATCAGCCCGACAAGTCACCCAAGCAATGTGACACTGAGGTTTCTTCAGAACCGAATCAAAGGGAAGGCCGAGGGAATCTTAGCAGAAGAACAGTCAGGGTTCGACAGAAAAGGAGTACAGTAGAACACGTCTTCAGTATAAGACTGCTGATATAGAGAAATCATCTGCAGCACCAACGTACCATAGCTCTTCTGTGGTTTAGTTGGTATTTGTCAAACCGATACCAAAGAATTAACATATCTGGTTCACGCTCGTGCCCCAAATATATTCCAATTGGAATTCCACATGGATTTGTCCTTGGTCCTGTTCTTTTTAGCTTATATCCTACACCAGTTAGTCGAATCATGAATAACCATAACATAAATCATCACTCATATGCCGATGACGCACAAGTTTATGTCACTTTCACGAACGGATACATATACATCTGTGTCATCTGTAAATACTAGCCTTGCTGACATCTTGTTGTGGATGGAATCGAGTAAATTAATGCTTAATGTCGATAAAACTGATATAATTATTATTGATACAAAACAAAAACGAAACAAGATTGCCGATTACTTTCCAGTTTAAATACTCGTAACGATACATCACCGTCAGATACCGTTCGGAATTTAGGTGTTGTCTTTGACATTAATTTTAGCTTTCATCAGTACATTTCAGCAGTTTGCAAATCATGTGTCTATCATATACACGATTTCGTTGAATCCGGCGTCATTTATCTTTATTGTCTATAAGACAATATAAGTATTGTAACTCACTACATTGCCAAAAACAGACTTATCTAAACTCCAACGTGTACAGAATTGTTTCTCACCATCACTACCGCTACTTAAGCAGTTACATTGGCTTCCAGTTGAAGAACCGAATTAAACGTAAATTGGCTACTGTTACATACCATACTCTTTCTACTCAACAACCGACATACTTAGTTAATCTGCTACTTTTCTCTGATATCTCTAGGACCCTTAGATCATCCATTTCCAAACATTTTGTTCCTAAAACTAAGCTGAATATTGGCAAACGTGCTTTCTCTGTGGCTGCGCCAACAATTTAGAAAACACTCCCTATTATAATTAAATCTTCTGAAACTATAGGCAACTTTCGTAAAAAAATGAAAACATTTGTTTGAAATTGCTTTTCCACCTTACATTTGCGGCGGTTCCATGCTCCAATGACAACTTTTGTCCGTCCCCGTGTATGATTAGCCAAATGATTTTGTTAAAATTACTTTCAAAGACAACACCTAAATTCCGAACGGTATCTGATGGTGATGTATCGTTAACAAGTATTTTAACTGGAAAGTATTCGACAATCTATTTTCGTTGTTGTTGTATCTGGAAGAGCAACTCCATCAGCTTTCCAGTAAAGTTGAAACTGTTCACGTCTCTAGTGGTCTATATCCTGTTATACGGATGGGAAAGTTGGACCCTCGCAGCCTATCTGGAGAGAAGAATCCAGACATCCAGATACACGTACTACACTAGACTCCTGCGCATCTCATACACAGAGCACAGGACGAATACGTTCGTCAGACAAGTCACCAACTACGCTGCCAGACAGGAACCACCCCTTGCCACGGTCAATCGATGGAAACTGGCTTGGTATGGCCACATCTCCCGTCAGAACTCCCTAGCCAAGATCATTCTGTAAGGCACAGTAGAGGGTAACCAATGCAGGGGCCGACCAATGAAGACTCGACAAAACAGCCCACTGCACAGTTGCTACGCATGGTGGAAAACCGACAGCGCTGGTTGTGAAGGCATCCACCGTGTCACCACAACGAGCGTCTACGATGCTTACGAGATAAAAGAAGACGAAGACGAGTGGTTGTAATACTGCTAGTAATAAAAATGTTATAACATTCAACCAGTCTGCTTTAAATGAATCTTGTTCAACGTTCGCATCGCTTTGGTAAAATTATATATATACTACTCTACAATTCCGTATACTGTATTACCTGCGTAGGATAGGATTTCTAAAGATGTATTGTATAAATGTCCAACCAGTGATATCGTATAACTTTTGCATAGTGGCGTAATTACGAACATTTATCACATGACAGTAACATAGTTTGATAATCGCTCCATGCATACGCCTCAATTGACAACTCCATGTCATATCTCGTTGTGACGTCGATACGTTATTTATTTACAAGTAACTGCCCTACTTCCTACCTTATGTTGACGCGGAGAAAATAAGCTTTCATAAAATATGTGAGGAGACCATTTGGTAAATAGTAGATATCCCACCGTAGTTATATTAAAACATTTTGATGACACGCACATTGTTTGACATTTGACTCACGCTTGGTAATTCATAGACATGACTCGTTTGGATAGGATAGGGAGAGAAAGAATACACAACAGAGGCCTGGTGCTAACACGCCGGTCACTGTCACCGGGCGGCAGAGTTGTGCATTCTCTGCACTATATCAATGTTGTTAACAGAAATGCAGAACAGGGGAAATTGCAATAGTCAAGCAGTGATGTTATAATGGGGATGACCACACGTTCCTTAGTCGTCATTGGGAGGTAACGACTCATGTTGTTGATATGGAGGAGGTGGAATGAGCACATACTGACGATGCTTGAAACTTGTTTCTTAAAATCGAGGCAGCGATCAGTAACAACACCAAGGTTATGCATCCCCTGCGGCAGTCTTCGGTATCACCGGCAGATAGTCGGTTTTGTCGTTATTCACATACATATATTTAGAAGCCATCTACATATTGACAACATCTAAACAGTCCTTCACGCGTCTTAGAGTAGCAGCCAATGATGTCACTATGATATCAAAATGACAGTACAATGCAGATCATTAGCGTAGTAGACTTGATCATAACGGCGAAACGTAGAATCTACTCTAGATACCTGTAAGCCCAACTACTCTGCTCAAATATCACTATGCGCTCGAGTGTTATCTTATTGTAAAACCTGAGCGTCCGAAACTACAAAAGTTCGCATCGATTGACAAGCGGACTTTTGCTGCTGACATCCGTAACGCATTCGCCGTGACCTCAGGAACCCGAGTCCATCGACAACTACAACAGCGCTATCGAGACCATTGTCAAAAGTGCGCGCCTATCATCACAGGTGTCATCACTGTTCATCCGAAGATATCGTGTCACATGGAAGAGTTGCTTTGTGCAAAACATGACCTCCGTCGCGCCGAACGCTGATGGCGAAAGACACATCTCACAGTACACAAATAGATTTATACGACGCTTCGAGACGAATATCGCTGCCAACTCGCTGCTACGAAAGCCAATCACTTTTGTATTGTTATACGTGAGGCTGGACACAATATGGTCGGCGTCACCAATGCACTGCTGGGCCGATATGCACCAGCTCCGTTGCCTGAGTCATCTAACGACGTAGCTCTTGCTGAAACATTCCAATAGTTTTTTGTCGAGAAAATCGCCAACATAACGTCCTGCAATATATTCTCGCGTCGTGACCACCACTACGTTTGACCGACAGCCGTTTGATTACTACATAGCTATGCTAATTTACGCTGGCAACAATTGCAGACACCAGACGGATCATTTTGCAGTCGTCTGCGAAATCTTGCGCACTTGACTCGATGCCAACGAGCTTGCTGAAAGAAAACGTCGACATCATAGCCTTCACGCATCACTTGAATCTGGCGTCCTACCTGCGGCCATGAAGCGTGCGATAGTAACACCGATCCTTAATAACGCGATCTCGGTTTAACTGTCTCGCAAACTACCGTCCGATATCGAATTTAACTGTTTTGTGGAAAATGCTAGGACGGTCAGTTGCTAATGAACTACGCCACTATCTTGACACCAATGGCTTCAACGACCAGTTCGAGAGCACAAAAACAACACTAGTGCGAATACACATGTATTATGTTGTGACACTAATCAATGACTTCATTTATTTTTACATTTAGTTTCTATTGTATAATAACAACGACATTTTATTTTAGGTTCGCAATTCTCAATTATTTACTAACATTACGTGCTAACATTACGTGATTACAGATGCATGTAATCACAAACATACATTATATTATTCAATATTGCCCATGTAGCATGTGTTCGTTTCATAATATTGTGTATTGGGCTAAGTGCTAAAAGAAAAGACCAACCATAAACACCGGAAATGTTTACCTGGTCTTTGTCGACTTGAATTCTCCATTGACAACTTTGGTCGTTACTATAGTTGGTGGATCCAAATTCTCCTCGTTCCTCGGTCAGTTCCGCCGTCTCATTGCTACACGCTCCTGCAGAAACAGTCAGTATTCATAACAACCATTGCCCAAACGTATGGATACCAGCAGACATCATGCCTCAGTCAATACAGTTGCCACACCACTTCATGCCCAAGTACGGTCATTCAAAAATCGTAGCTATTGTTCATATAATTGCATCATATAGTGGGCACACTCGTACACATTCACACACGTATGTCATCATCATGGCTCTGCTTCACGAACGAAGATTCAGGAAGGAGGAAATCCTCGTCTGGTGCAGGTACGCTGATACCTGATGAAACCTATCCGAAATAGGCAATTCTTTCCACAATGACTGCACCAGAGTCATGTAATATACTGCAGCCCTTACTGATAACTAATAGTTGTGGTCTACTCATAAATTATATCAGTGATCAATTATCAATATCTGCAATCGGAAAATATAATACAAATATGAGCGAGAACAAAAAGAAACAACACAAAATGGGTATGTCAGACAAAATAAGAAAACATTAATTCACTCAACTCTGAACTGCATCAGATATGAGTAAAGCTTGTTACTTTTATTTCAAACTGTACACGTACTTTTCATAAATGTTGCCTTACGAAAGAGGTGAACATTAATAATAAACGAATTGAACCAAAGAAACCAAATAATAATGGGTAAAATGTAGAAACAACATAAATATCCTGATTTATTCCATAAATATTACAAAGTCATTGAAAGTAAAGCCAATACTGCCAACATGTTCAACAAGACATTTACCTATATTGGTCCAGAGTTAGCTAAACAAATTAATCCTCCTGCTGGTGCATCTGTACTTATAAGACTGTCTAAAAATCGAAATGATAACACCATGTTCTTGTCACCAGCTGATAAACATGAAGTTATTAGGGTAGAGGAAACCTGCAAAAACAGACGCGCAACTGATGCAGATAGGTTGAGTATGAATATTGTTAAACTTATAATTACATCAGTCATTAAGCCACTCACCCATATTTCTACATCTTTTAAAACGGGTATTTCCAGTTAAACTGAAAATTACTAAAGTAATCCTAGTGTTCAAACCGGGAATCAAACAAGACTGTTCAAACTACAGACCAATTTCACTACTTCTGCTATTTTCCAAAATACTAGAAACAAAGGTTTTAACAGTAGGTTACGTGCATTTATTGATGCAAATTACATTACTAAACCTAGTTAGTATGGATTCTGTGAATATATGTCTACATCCTATTGGTGTATTCATTGACTTGATAACAGCTTTTGAAACAATAGATCATGAATTGATATGTGAACAAAATATTTCTGTGTTTTCAGATGTGTGGCACACAATTGGATAAACAGTTATTAATCAAATGAACCACAATTTGTTTGCTATGCTAAATATGCACTCAGACCTGTTAAATATATCATGTGGTATCCCACAGGGCTCAATTTTGGGGTTCAAACTGGAATGCTAATGAGTTGGCCGCTTCGAGCCGCAGCCACGAAAATGCATTCCTTAAGCAATCAATTGACAGCTTTAAATATTCAACAAACCACCAATCCTGCATAATTAACCAGATTTAACAACATTGCTACATAGAGAATCAACTCTAGATGGCAGGTGGACAAGGAAGCCCTTTGGCTTATGGAGAGTCCAACCTATCTATCTATCTAAATGTACCCTGCCCTTCTTAGGTATATGTCGATTTTATTTTTAACATAATATATATTAGTAACACTACTAGCACATACACAATCAGCTGATGATCTGATCCATTCATTTACTGTTATTTGTGAAAATGAGAATTGTCTAATATCTAGTCTACACTGCTTCTTTGCTAATGTAACTCCATGTCCTCTAGTCCTTCTTCCTTCCTTAACCAATACAAAAATATTTCTGTCAAAATGTCCATACCCATTCAATATTTTAAACACTTCTATCTGATCTCCTCTCAATCTTCTGGTTTCTAGGGTTGTTAAACCACATTCTTTTAGACGCATTTCATAACTAATATTCCTGAGTTTTGGTATAATTTTGGTTGCTCTCCTTTGTATTCTTTCTAGCATATCAGTATCCTTCTTACAATATGGCCTCCGTGCTTGTATACAATATTCTACATGAAGCCTAACTATTGTTTTGTACTGCAGTATTAATGGTTCTTTTTGGTTTCTTTTCACTGCTGCAATTCGACACTGTTGTGATACATTCATATCAGCACTAATAGGTAACCCTAAATCCTTTTTAACGGTAGTATTTAGTACAGTACCACCCATTGTATATTGTGCATTTTCATTCCCATGTCCTGTATGGAGGCACTTACACTTCCCAAAATTAAACAGCATTTGCCACTTCTCAAACCATTCGGTCAACTTATTCAGATAATTTTGTAATTGCTTTTTGCAAACTTCAACACCTTGCTTGTTATATCATCATCCAAATCATTGATATATATATATATATATATATATATATATATATATATATATATATATATATATATATATATTAAGAATAAAATAGGTCCCAATACTGATCCTTCCGGTACTCCACTCGATTTCCAGTTTGAAACCTCCCACAAGCCATTTTCTATCTAGTTAATGATACCATATCCTATGCCATAGGCATTTAGTTTAAATAGTAATCTTTGATGTGGCACTTTGTCAAAGGCTGTTTTAATTTCTAAATATATTATATCTACATCTACCCACTTTTTGACATATTCCAAAAACATAACATATTTGTTAGGCATCACCTCGCTTTTAGAAACCCTTGATGTCTAATAGTTTGCAAATCACCGATGTTAAACCACTGATCCCTAGTTCTCTGTCTTGTTTCTCGAACCTTTTTGTTTTAAATAATGGTATGATGTTTGCTTCTTTCCATTCTAATGAAACTACTCCCTCCTCTAATGACAAATTGAACATTGCTGCAAGCGTTATGCTAATTTGTTCTACAATTTCCAATAGTAACTTGGGAA
Organism: Ridgeia piscesae; assembly: GCA_025642075.2. Taxonomy (NCBI): domain Eukaryota; kingdom Metazoa; phylum Annelida; class Polychaeta; order Sabellida; family Siboglinidae; genus Ridgeia; species Ridgeia piscesae. The sequence goes on along the minus strand of JAODUO010001163.1, from coordinate 92,994 downwards.
GAATCACATCCACTAAATGTGATTTATTATCCTTCACATCCCATATTTTCTTAACTACCATTTTGGAGGTTACAGTTAGTTGTCTTAAATAGTCTGACTCTCTCCCTTCGAACATAGTCTCTGGTACTGGTAATGCATTAATATATTCCCTGGTAAGCACCGAAGTAAAGTACTCATTTAGGTTTTCTGCCATTAAGAATCCCTCTGTTATTATGTTTCCATCACTACCTTCTACAGGACCGACCTTATCCTGAACTTCCCGTTTACTTCGAACATATGCATAAACACTCTTGCTGTCATGTTTTATATTAAAAACAATTTTTCTTCATAGCTTCTCTTTGAATTTATAATTTCAGCTGTAGCTTGGCTAAGTGCTTCTTTGTTAATGGTATAGTCTTCTTCAGGTCCAGTATGTCTATATGTCTTCCACATTATTTGCTTCTATTTGCTTTTTCTAATGGCTTTTTTGGATAAGTGTTTCTTTTTTGACCATTTCCCCTGGTTTTTTCAAAGGGACAAATTTATCGACAATGCAGTCAATTTCACTCTTTAAGATATTCCAACATCCTTTTACTGTCTTATTCTTCAGTGTGTCATTCCAGTCTATATTTGCTAAAAAATGTCCTCAATTCCTTATATATTCCTTTGTGACGTTTTTCCTGTATTTTACGATTCCATTATCCTTTTACTTTGATGATAAACTATGTCTTGTTGTGATAACTTCACCGCAGTGGCTCACATATTTTTACATCATCATTAATTTCCATCTGTGAGCTTAAAACTATGTCTAACACGTTCTCGCCCCAGGCTGATTCTAACACATGTTGAGTATGGAAACTATCTTGTACTAAATTTAAAAACGTTTGATCCTCACTCCCAGTACTCTGAAGAGATATCCACTGTATATGTCCATGATTAAAATCCCCCATAATAAAACAGTCCTGTTTACTTACTTCCTTTATAGCATTTGCACTTTCTCATTCTCGTCTACGCTTATGTTTGGACTTCGATAAACTAACCCAACAGTTAACGTTGAGTTTCATGTAACTATGTTATACCAGAGAGATCCTAGCACATTCAGCTTCTTTTTATAATTGTATTTCATTTCCCCTGCTACTTTCTCTGTTGTTCCTTTCTTTCTTGCCTCTTTTCTTCCTGTCAACGTCCATGTTATTGACTTCCCTTTCGACACAATCACTCTCATGTCCTTTCTTCCCTTCATCATTCCTCCTGTCACAAGTACTTCTCTCCTCTCCTGTGCCATTGTCCTCCCTCCTTTTCTACTGTTAATTTCTCCCCATCACCTTCCTGCATGTCATGTTTTCTGTTGTTCTTTCTCCATTTGTTTTCCTTGCACTCGGCCTCCATCCTCTCAGTCTCCTTTCCTCATCCTTTTTGTCACTGAATTGATCCTTCCAACCTCTCTTCCTGTCATCGCTCTCTATTCCATCCGTCTCTTTGGTCATTCTCATCTCCATCCCCTTCACAATGTAGGTTAGCCTAGCTATCTCCTGTTAGACAATCCACTTTCCAACACCCAAAGCACTAGAAAGTAAACTCTTCCTCCATTGTAGATACTAGCCCATTCTTCAAAATCAAGGTTACATCTATATGGTGTTGGCCATTATTCCTGCCAGAATATAGAATTGTCTCCCCGGTCTCTACCTGCTCATCTACATTGACTGATTCCTCTCATTTCGTTTGTTACTTGCGCAGTCTTGCCTGTGTTCCCGTGTATGTTGTATAATATAGTCCGGCCATTCCAGATTCCCATCTTTCCTTGGTTTTGTGTCTACAGCTTATGGTCTTGCAGGGACAGCGTTTCGAAGGCTCTCAATGTCACTGGTCATGTTAGCCGTTGTCTACTCCACTGCTGCAGAATACTGAGAAGTAGAGTTTCTTGTTTCCGTTCCCATAACGTAGTTTTGTTTTACGAGATGAGGTCATTTGTCTCATGCTCTTCTCCAATCTGAAGGGCTGGGAGACTCTATCCTTTGACCCATCCGGCCAGGATTTGAACCTCCCCCCGGCATAACTATAATAATAGTAATAATAATACTAACGACTTCTTTTGCGCCAATATCCTCGAAAATCCAGCTCATTGGCGCGACACAACCAAGGGATTAAGCAAACGCCCTGATTTTTGCCAGAGTTGCTTTGGCAATAAGCGCGAACATTAATTCTTATTGCCAGAGCAATGTCGATATAGTAATTGTTTCAGATACACATGATGCCCTGGTATCATTTTTTTACTGATTTAGGCGATCGTGGCGGAGAAACTGCGATATCGATCCGCAGAGCTGCTCTGGCAATAAGGGCGGACAAAATTCTTATTGCCGGAGCAGAAATGGATTGATGGTGATATGCATGCGCTGTAGCGCTTACATTTTTCCGGGCGTTCAAAACGTTCCGGTTGACGTTTCTGCGCATGCGCGATATATGTAAAATAATCAATGTGCAGCGAAAAGACAAAGCATTTATGGTATAAATATTACGGGTTGTTCGTTAGGATGTATATAACCTTTCAGCAAAGTTATTTTTCGCAAATTAACACGAGGCAAACAATGTCTGAGGCATATTTTGATAGCAAGGGTAAATCACGTGACAGTAGTGCGCCATAGTCCGTGACAGTGATTTATAAAAAACCGTAATATTTTATTGCGTTGAACGACATTTAAAAAACTCTTCACAGTAATCATCACAGGTAAGTTAACGAACAGCTCGTGGCATTTATACCGAAAATGCTTTGTTGTTTCGCTGGACATTGGTGATTTTACATTTATTGCGCATGCGCTGAAACGTCAACCGGAACGTTTTTAACGCCTGGAAAAATGTAAGCGCGACAGCGCATCTGGCTGGCAATATGTTTAGGTTGGCGGTATGTATGTATGTATGTATGTATGTATGTATGTATGCATGTATGTATGCATGCATGCATGCATGCATGCATGCATGTATGCATGCATGCATGCATTATGTATGTATGTATATAGTGGCTGCCTTTGTAGCAACCCACATCTTAATTAATGGATTTGTTTGTTTGTTGTCAGTATACGTACTTATCAGTATTAATACCAGAGGTGAGTGAAGTTATTAACTGGCCAACTTTGGAAGGGGTACATTACATGTCAATTTCTTTCAGTATAGTTTTCAGTGAAAGAAGCACAGCAGCATTTTGTTGAACACATGATCACAACACGTACACCATGAAGTATCGTAAATGTATCATAAAAGTAGACACAACTTGAGTTGCATTTACAAAAAATCAATAATTTCGAAACTATAGTCAAGGTGCCATGTCAACAATAGCTGGCTGTGATGAAGCCTGACTTCTTGTGGAATCTATAAATATCGATAGGAGGTTGTGTTGGACAGGAGCTAACAGGGGTCAGAGCACGGTTACGCTTTCTGGTCTGACCCATACCAATGTAGTACTTAAATAATTGTGTTATTGGAAAGGAGTATAATACAGCAGAGATACTAGTGGATTAAGTAGTGTGATATATGTTCAGTGTATGACGCATGCTGTTAGTCAGAGTGTAGTTGGCGTAGTGATTTCATCCATTTTTACGTTACCCAGTGGATGCTGAATAACCTTGCTAAATTTGGACAATATTGTCGTGCAACTCACATGCATGCATTTTAGTAGAGCCATAGTTGGTGTATTTTCTAAGACGTTTGATGACTATATATTTCATATGACTGCAGTGACCGTGTAGTACACATTTAAGCAATTACTTAGGTATAGTTTCCTTGTAAGGTCCCCCCCCTTATAATAATCTGACAAAACGTTAACATGCCGCCAAAGAGAAAATCAACTGCGTGGAAATGGGAGATTAACGGTGCATTCTCGCTACTTCAGAGGCTGCTCATTATAAACAGCAATAACATTATGCAGAAATTGAAAAGTAATATATGCAAGCACAATTACAAATACTTCAGATCGACTCAAACACAAATAATTTGAAATGCTAAATTATTTACACATATACAAATACAGTGCGAATTTGTGTTAATACATTAAAAAACATACTTTCATAATACAATAAATGTAATATAGCTCAAATAAAAGCAAATGTATTATCGATATAAATTTGTTTTTAAACATAATCGCTGTGATGTAGTGAACAACCGCGGTGAGACAGAGGGCTTATTAATTGTACGGCCATAACACTACAAAATATTCCAATGATGCTAAATTGTCTGATAAATATTAATTATCTAATATGTAATTGATAACCCTAATTTAATATGCATTAATATCTACTAGTATAATAGCTACTATTGTTTTTGGTGTACAGCTACATGGCTAATAAATACAACCTCTTCAATCAACCCTTTTCACACACGCCTGACAATGAGGACACACCCTTCATCCATGACATCACTGAGACGAACTTAACAGATATGGGTTCAATTGGGTTCACCAATTAACAAGCCGCACTTTCAAGCGGGTTGTTTCATGTTTGAACCAAATCCATTGTAAGGTGGCCTGTTTAATTACAGATACCTGCCATGAACAAAAGGTTCTTATATCTGAGGCAAACTTCCCATACCAAGGAAAATAATGAATTAGCAGGTTGGTGCCCATAAGTCATAAATATTGTCGCGTATTTATTGCCGAAACTACTGTGTGATGTAAATTTGTCCATCAAAATCGTTTAAATAACTAAATAAAATTATATAATAGCAGAGCGTCAAATGTATCTGAAGTAATTACTGTGTCGACATGTGTTCACTGAAAATATCGCCAACCAGACTCCCATGCACATCACCATCAATACCGTTCTGTTTTGGCAATAAGAATTGTTCCGCCCTTATTATCAGAGCTGCTCTGCGGATTTCTGCTCTGGCAATAAGAAATGTTTCCGCCCTTATTGCCAGGGCAGCTCTGCGGATCGATCTTATCGCAGTTTCCCCGCCACGATCGCCTAAATCAGTCAAAAAACGATACCAGGGCGTCATGTGTATCTGAAACAATTACTATGTCGATAAGTGTTCGCTAAAAATATCGGCCACCGGACGCGCATGCATATCACCATCAATCCATTTCTGCTCTGGCAATAAAAAAAATTCCGTCCTTACTGCCAGAGCTGCTCTGCGAATTTGCCCTGAAAAACCGCTAGGTCGGATGCAATTTGTATCCACTACGCTTTTCTGCTCTGGGGGGAGGCCCAGGGAAACTCCTTTTAAGAGCCTCATATTAATCGTATGACGGTGAAACCATATTTTTCTGAGACCCAAGATGACAGAAAATGCCAACGTGTGAATTGTAAAATGTTAAGTGAATTATTTAATTTTGATTAGTGAATATGCGATATATTCGGATAATTATATCTTAGTAGCACGTTGAGAAAGTGTTCTGAAGTTTGGTTAGTACTTAGATGAATATTTAATAAGTAGACCCTGACAATTTCATATAAATCGCATGTAGCGCGTTGTAGCTACATTTTCTGAAAGTTAAAATTGCCATAATTTTTGACTGCATGAAGATATTTAAATTCTGTAAACGGCATCTTCTTATACATACAATCGGCATACACCATCACAAACAGGGTAAGTCTATTTTTGCAGGATTTCTGCGGATTTCTGCTCTGGCAATAAGAATTTTTCCGCCCTTATTGCCAGAGCAGCTCTGTGGATCGATATTATCGCAGTTTCCCCACCACGATCGCCTAAATCAGTCAAAAAACTATACCAGGGCGTCATGTGTATCTGATACAATTACTATGTCGACATGTGTTCGCTAAACATATCGCCAACCGGATGCGCATACACATAATTATCAATCGATTTCTGCTCTGGCTGTAAAATAATTGCCGCCCTTATTGCCAGAGCTGCTCTGAGATTTGCCCTGCATATCCGCTAGGGGCGCATCGGTTTCTGTTCTGGCAATAAGAATTTGTTCCGTCCGTATTGCCAGAGCAGCTCTGCGATCGATATTATCGCAGTTTCCCCGCCACGATCGCCTAAATCAGTCAATAAACGATACCAGGGCATCATGTGTATCTGAAACAATTACTATGTCAACAAGTGTTCGCTAAAAATAACGCCCACCGGACGCGCATACACATCATTATCAATCCATTTCTGCTCTGGCAATAAGAATTTTTTGCGCTTATTGCCAGAGCTGGTCGTAAAACAATGCGTGAGTCGTCAATGGATGGATGATTTCTGATTTAACACTGGCAGGAAACGATTTTCACAAAGTAGGTGCGGCAACCGAGAAATCTCAGGTCCCAGCTTTCGTTTTTTCGATATTAAAGTATGAACAGTACAGTTCAGCGGACAACACTATTTAACATTATATCATAATATTCAATTTGTATTACTTAGTAATAATTACTAAGCAAAATTTGAAACAATAGTTTTAAATGTGTGGCAATACTAACAGAGTAATATAATGTATGTATGTTTACTATAGCAGCCTATTTTACCTTCAACAGATAAATACTGTATCTCAAATCCACGTCTTCTGAAGTAACCATCAGATGCGAAATAAATGAAAACCGTATTTCCGCTGGATGTGATATCGCAAGCAGAGAATTTCGGGCAAAGGCGACAATGCCAAGTGGCGACACGCCAGCTCAGTGTGACAAACGGTCACTGAACTGAGTGCGTCCTGTTCTCTGTTCTGAACTTCACGCATCATACTGTACACAGAACTGTGTTGTCAGATGACACAATGAATCCTTAGGCATGTGAAGAGAGTTCACGGGAGACCTTTATAAGAGCTGAGTGGTTTTAAGTTGTATTAAATCATTATCTATCTTACTTTTTCTTGGTTCTAATTTACCTTTATGATAATCATCCCCAAATAGAGTATGTTAAATTAGGTACGTTTACTACAGCCACGAGTCTTACCTTCAACAGATGAATACTGGATCTCAAACCCGCGTCTTCTGTACTGACCATCAGATGCGAAATAAACGAAAACCTTATTCTCGCTGGATATGATATCGGCAACTAGGAATTTCAGATCACATATCGAGTGTATCAACGGGGCTGTTGTGTCACTTCCATCGTATATGTACACGCGGTCGTGCATACACGAGTCATCGTAATTGTAGACATCCAGTCTCGTGAAGTGCAACTGCACCCTCTGTAAATAAAGCAAAACGTAGCTCAATCAGGAAATATAATATTATTGGCAAGTCTAAGAATTACTAACCTTGTATTATGATTTACACTGTGTAACTATCACTACACAATTGTGATGATTTGCATTGTAGAATTTAAAAAAATACACAACATAGATGTTGCTGTATAATTTCCTGGTATACCTATGTAAATTGATGGTACACTTTTCACATAACAATTGATGCTAGTTATTCCTGTGAAATCACAACATACTCAAAGGACATCTTTAATTCGAGGTATGAATTTGATGTTGCTATGTGAGTAGGTGACACTTTGGAACCCAAGAATGAAACGAGGTGGGGTAGAGGAAAGGTTATATGTGATTACAGTAATTTGCAATACTACAATACAACTATTATTATTATTATTATTATTATTATCAGCACTTCTGTGCTGCAAACGCAATGTAAGTCATGTTTGTTTCGCTTGTGCTATTCCGCATATGCCGCTTCGAAGTACAGTTCTGCAAAAGTAGGCTTAACATTTAAATAAATATAATAAAATGGTATTATTAAAATGTCCCTATGATACAAAAACATGCAAATACATGTTAAACGACAAAAATGGCAACACTTTCGTGGCATACACCTAATAGAGTTAATATAAAGTAACAATGTCCACATATAGGCCTACTCAGTTTTTTAACGCCAGTGGTTTACAATAAAATATATTTGAACACCCAACTATCGATTCTATATGAGCTACGCCATTGTAAACAAAGAATGACGTCACGAAGAGTAAGCGTTCTCAACAGATTCCCTGCGTATTAGTTATTCATAAATCCGTCTGGAGGCGCGATGCACAGAGAAAATAAAAATGGTGTGTTGTTATGGGCTATCTAAATCTTCGTCCGAAGAAAATGTAACGGATGCAGAAGTATCTGGATATAAATTCCAGCCGCAAAGGCAAAGGCACTTGTTGGAAAACACACCAGAGGCGAGTGGCTGTGAAAAGGAAGACATACGGGAAGCTGAACTTACAAAAAGAAAAACGAGCAGAGAGTGTTTTCGACTGGTACCGAACTGACTTGTTGGTGCGGCGACAGGATTTTGTCTGCTGTCATGAAATGGCTGCGACTCCGCAACACGCGGAGCATGTTGATGAAGGGAAACATTATGATGTCTATTTTTATTTTTATCGCTTAAATATTTTATCCTCAGGTCCGGACTGCGTAATGAACGTATTATTTTGACAAGCGAAAGATGATCGCTTAGCTTGGGCCAGCCGGGCCACTTCACTGACCTCAGGCTTGCCGCATTCAACTCTTAGTGTTTCATTTTTGTACAACCATACAATACCTTGCTGTTTTGGTATCGCCATATATCATGACCTAAATGAACCACCTACACAGCAATGGTAGGCAGTTACGATTATTTTTATTTGAACAGTTGTAGACTGCGAATCTTGTGAAGTGCAAATGCACTCTGTGTAAACTATGTATTTGGTGTAAAGACGAATGACAAAAACAACGGATCCATTTAATACATGCATACTTTCAATTGCCGACTCCTAGCAGGAAAGCTTGTTCCACCCTTCCTCATATTCCAACCCTTGCTGTGACGGTATTGACAAATCGTATTGTGCAACAGATTCTTTAAACGAGGCATCCTTAATAAAGTTATTTTCAATTATTAAAACATTCTAAAGCTTACTGACAACAAGATCATGGTTTGATTCTATTTAAAATGCAAACTGCTGCTATCGATATGGATCAACGGCACCATAACACCTAGTGAACCGCCTTTCACACATCTACAACGATCTCCAGCAGAGCCACAGAGGGCGCGGCCACATAAGACACATGGCAGTGTTAATAATTATAATAATAATGTTATTGTCCAATCATAGAGTGGAAATACATTTTGCCCTTTGGAGGTTGCATAAAACACAACATTTAAGTCACATAGTAATGCATGTATACAGTCAAATCAAGCATGTAAATATGCAAACGGTAGCTAAAATAAATATGCTAAAACAGTATAACAATATTATAATAAGAAAAATTACTTAATTAATTAAGATGATAAAACAAAGTCTGCGAGAAGACATAGCGACAACAAGCGTCAAGACGGCGACACCGACGCCGACGCCAACCATGACGGACCACAGGCAGTGACACTGCGTGTGGGGAACAGCCTACTACGTGATGTACGCGTTGATAAAACGTCCAGTGGCAATCCCATCAAAATTCGAAGGAACTCAGGCGCCACTCTCGTCGATATCGAACAAATGATTGATGACGCGGCTAAAACGGAAACCATCGACGAAATATTCATCGTTGGTGGTACTCACGAAACAACGAGTGACGTAAGTGCTGCTAACATAAAAGAAAACATCACGCAACTACTGCAAAGGCGAAAACCTTGACACCATCCATCACGGTGAGCAGCGTACTGCCGTCGAAGCGTCGAGCCAATCCAGATCGACGGGCGGAGGTCAACATGAAAATGAAGGAAGCGTGCAACGAAGTCGACGTCAAATTCGTCGACAACGACGCAAATTGCACATTCCGGAACGTGGCTGATGACGACGCAGCTTTCCAGAGAGACGGGCTACATCTATCTGAGGGCGGAGTTGGCAGATTGCTGTTGAATATGTCTCTCCCAGAACAGCCACCGAAACATAACAAACGCCAACATCAACAACAACATCGACACGTGTCAAACCCAACGAACCACGACCGATTGCCGAACGCAAGAGTGGCACTTGACGGTAAGTGAACAGTGGTTAAACGTCGTACTCGTCAGTCGATGGGCAAGTGTGCCAAATGCGGTGAGACGAACCACGTCACTGCCACCTGAAAACACCCTGACAAAGTGTTGTGTCGTCAGTGCGGGGAACGAGGACATAAAGAAAAGATTCGCTCCCGTGATTAGGAAATTGGCCTAAACGATCTGGCCATGGAACTTTCCATGAACACCCAAATCGAGAACTCTGATTCAACGCGGTTTTGTGTTCCGAATCCTACAGCGGACAAAATACGTAAATGAGATCTGCCTTCCCTGATTAATTTAAATGCCAGATCTTTGAACAGTGAAACAGTGGACAAATTGCATGTAACTGTAGCAATGATGTTTCAATTGTATGTGTTAGTGAGATATGGTTTAAAGACTATATGGATTCAAGTAGCCTTACTATGCAAGGGTTTTGCTTGGAGAGAAAAGATAGGGGTCATGGACGAACCGGTGGTGTAGCCTGTTACATTAGAAATGATTTAATGTATAAGAGATTAAGTGATATGGAGGTTCATGATTTAAAAGTAATGTGGATTAAGAAAACGCCTCGAAAATGCTCGTTGCATGTATACTGGTTGCATGTTTATATTATACTCCAAATACGGAGTATTTGAAAATACGTGATCATTTAATCACCAACATTGACACTGTAACGAAATCACCCAGAATTGATGCTAAGCAATTTGGAAGAATTAGCGGAACGTCCACAACAGACGTTCTTGTCGAACTAGTTCATATTGAATTCTTATGTCAGAGTTGTAATGCTAGACTTTAGCAAAGCGTTTGATCTTATTAATCATCATTTGTTGCTAGATAAGCTACAGTCGTATGGGTTGCCCGCACATATTTTAAGATGGATGGCAACATTTCTATTAGGCAGACCTCAACGAGTAAAAATAGGAAATGAATATTCCCATTCTGGTCATCCCAGTGGGGGAGTACCGCAAGGGACATTGTCTGGACCTAAATGTTTCCTTAGTTACATAAATGATTTAAGAACGACTGTTCCATTATATAAGTATGTAGATGACAGTACATTATTTGAAATATGCGACAGAAATTATATATATCTGTTATACAAGAGTCGGTTGATATTGCTGCTAGATGTACAGAATGACATGAAAATCATTAGTTTTGCACAAGATGGCAATTTCAGAAGCACTATCCCGAATATAAAGATTGATGGGAGTGATATAGCACAAGTTTGCCATGCCAACCTATTAGGTGTGACCATTTCTCAGGATCTGACATGGAACAAACACGTGGATAATATTGTGAAAAAGGCTGGTAAACGCTTGTACATGTTATATCAGTTAAAGCGTGCAGGGATTACACAGAAAGATCTGGTTAGTGTATATGTTAGTGTGGTGAGACCAGTTCTAAAAGTATGCATGTCCTGTATGGCACACTAACTTGCCCCAATATTTGTGTGACAATATTGAAGTTATACAAAAAGGGCATTAAAATGTATTTTTCTTGGATTGGTTTACGCGGAGATACTTAGACGTGTTAACCTGGATACGTTGAATATAAGACGGAACAGCATTTGTCAAAAATATTTTGATAAAATTAAAGTCGGCACACACAGATTAAATATCTGCTGCCTGACAAAAGACACCGAATATAATATTAGACAAGAAAATGTATATCCGTTACCAGATGAGGGTCATGCAATTTAATCCGATTGTTGAATACGTTCCCGGAAAGCAACTCGTGATCGCATAAATTAGCTGGTTGGATGCGAATCTCGAATCGATCACATTGATATAGCAGCTCTTTTTGAAGTAGTTCACCAAAACTGGTCCATGACAGAAAGCCGTTTTACCGAGATCAGAGTCGAAGTCTCGACAGATCCTGTAAGTAAACCAATCACAGATTTCATAGCGAATGGATGGCCTAGTCATGAAAGTGCAGTTCCACACTCTGTGCGAGACTACTACCGCGAGAGAGCGATACTCTCATTGAATGATGGTGTTGTCACATATAAACTCCAACTTGTGATGCCTCCAAAGACGCGCGACTACGCTTTGCGACGACTTCATGAATCGCATCAAGGCGTATCGAAATGTCGCGAACGAGCAGCCAGTGCCATCTGGTGGTCCGGTATCAGTCGCGACATAAAGAGGCACATCGATCGCTGTGATACTTGCCGACGCAATCGACAGAAAGAGAACAACCTCTTTGTCCGGTTGAACTACCCGGAAGACCATGGGAGAAAGTCGCCATGGATATATTTCACTACAAGCTAAATGACGATTTCGTGTTCGACTACTACTCGCGCTGGATTGAAATCAAACAGTTGACCAATCTAACGGCTGACTGCGTGGTCAGCCGCGTCAATATTTACGTCATTCTTACTTTGCTATCAGACGTTACACAACAAGAAACAATCATCCGGGATCGAATTCTTACAAACGGTCCCTCTTTTCGACCCCGATCAAAAGAACATTTCGCCACTGTTCCATCAGTGTTAAACCACCCTTGTTTCATGTATATTGTTGTACAATTTATTGTTCCCAACTCTGGGTAAATGACACATATTTAAAAGCTAAAGTTGCCAATAACAATATGCGTAGATGGATTTTGGGACATCATCGATGGGATAGTGAGAGTAGCTTGTATGTTAATAATGAAACCGATATATTTGAAGTTACTTTTGCATATGAATATTGATGATTTAATAATATTACATTTTATTTGGTATAGCACCACATCCACAATTATTTGTGGCGCTTCACAATATTTTACTTTTCAAAATACACAGAAAATATATTTTTTATAGTATAAGACGAATACTAATATTTTAAAATAAATGATACCAAATATGTGTTAATGTATAGGTATATCAATAACTGAAATGTATACAACATTAAGTAGCATAACATTTCTAAAAATAAATAAATTACCTATTAGTCGTACAAAATACATAATAATCAACCAAGCAAATAATTACATAACAATAATACTACAAATAAATATATATATATATATATATATATATATATATATATATATATATATATATATATATATATATATAGTATATATATATATATACGTGCGTGTGTGTGTATATATATATATATATATATATATATATATATATAGTGTGTGTGTGTGTGTGTGTGTGTGTGTGTGTGTGTGTGTGTGTGTGTATAATTTATGATTAATAGTAATATATAATTTAGTATATGTATACATGTTTAAAATAATAATAATTAGTAGGCCGAGAACCAGATCCAGTTCTCAGGATGTTTCCTGATAACTGACATATTGAGCCATAACAAGGTGGTAATGATCACTCCCAACTCGGGGTCTTTTGGCCTCATGATGCCAGAAACCCCGATTTCAGGTCTGAAATAAAGTCAATTCAAATATTGTTTCATTGTTGGGCCAAACAAAGCTGTAGAGACAACATGTTTGACATAAATCGCCCAGATACACTGAAAGAGGCGGCGGTGTATGATGTAGGTGTTTGCGCAATTCAATTTTGGGTCGATTGTTTTAATTGTTTTGGGGACTCAATTGCTTACACTACGGAATTCAATTGGGGCAAACCACTAAGCCAATAAACAAGTGAGTAAATGTTCATGTATTATAAAAGCAACAAAATGTTAAACATTTATTGACAAATACCAACAATGAAGATAACACTACAGCAATCATAACAACAAGCAAAGCAACATGATACATTTATAGAACTGAATGAAATTTAATCAATTGCAGATGAAGGACCAGAACTACAGACACATAACTCCACGCACCAGAACCACACCCTATAGGAATTCATTCATACTATGTGCAATGCACACTTTCAATGCACACATAGACATATATATGCTGACGATGTTGCTATGGCCACTGTCTTCAATGTAAACAGTGTGTGTGTGTGTGTGTGTGTGTGTGTGTGTGTGTGTGTGTGTGTGTGTGTGTGTGTGTGTGTGTGTGTGTTTGAGTGTGTGTGTGTGTGTGTGTATGTGTGTGTGTGTGTGTGCGCGCGCCCGCGTTTATTTCGATATAGTCACACTTTCTATGGTTCACTAGCCCCGCCCCTGTCACCATTAAGCACACTGTTTTATCAGTGACACGAGAGACTGGTGACATCAGAAAGTGGAAAAGGTGACACGGCAGACAGAGCCTGGTGACACCATTGACTGGTGACACCACGCACACCTTTGTCATGGCGTTGTCAAGACAGGTTGACCCGCTGCGCTTGGTGTGGTGTATGTTTTTATCTGTAATACAACTGGTGATAATGATACGAGTGTTTTATTTATTTCATTAAGACAATTACATGTGTGAATGTAAGTTTTACTACATGGATCAAACAATATACTAACATAATTCTAATAGTAACTGAATACAGTAGTAAAGTATTCATGCCATCTCTGTCACATAGTTAGCAATTACACCCTGACAGACCTGTACATCCAACCGTTATGTTTCTCTGGGACGTTTCCTGCCATACAACAATTACTAGGAAAATATCACTATCGTGTATTCATTATGTATTTGAAAGTGAACTTGAACATTGTCAATGGATCAAAGCGACACAAGCGTTGACATTGCAGATACATGAGAGTCGGAGTAACTAACCACTACGTTGTCACGCCTGGCCACGCTATTATTATAATCAGGTCGCCATGTATGACTTCTGTACTACCTTTATAGAAGTAGTGCTGTCGTTTGGGACAGTATTTCAGCAGACAACTGGTAACAATGAACTACTTCCAGTTGTCCAGTGTGGCTGTAATTTGTTAAATTGGTAAGGGCTTGCAGGATATGTCGTGCAATAGCATCCGATGAAGCGGTGAATGCTGGCGATTCTTGCGTCATACCTACACAGTGGTGTATTTTACCATCCACGATTGGCTCATGCAAACAACAATAACATTTATCATTCCAGTCCACCGGTGGATCCCAGCGATGTGGTGCAAAATAGACAACCGCTGTCCTCTGAAACAAAGGAAAATGTAGTAAAAAATAAAACAGTACTGCTATATACTTTTGCATGTGTCAAACATTTTGCAAATGTTATTTTAGACGTTTCTATTGTCCAATAATCACATACATTACACATTAACAATATATGAACAGTACGTAATACTCATCTATGAAAACAACAAGACACTGCACCTAACATTCGCAATGTGATTTTAATATTTTACTATATCCATTCTACCTCATCATACTTAATTATTCATATGTTACTGTAACACGTCTCATTACCTTAAATGTTGTAGCTGAATTGAAACGTTGGTAACCAGAAACAGAGAATGACATGTGATTATAAACATTTGCAATGTCAGTTTTCGACATTTGAATAATGCATTCACTGAAAAGATAGCAGTCATGTTGGCTGGAACTTTCTGATTGAAAAGAAAATGAATTGCCTACAGGTCTACTATATGCAGAATTTGGTTAAATTGATTACCGAGCGGGGTAAAAGTGGATTATTGAATCGCGAATTATTTCCGTTTACTGCCCATAGTTCAAACTTACATTCAGTACACCTATGCCTCTGTTCACGTGACAGTGATATCATTAAATCTACGACCAGGTAAAGCAAATAAAACCGTCATATTCACGGTGGAAGGCATGTACTGGATTGACCTCCTCGTAATTTGCCTTCTTAACTTAAGTTAACTGTGCCGGATGTTTGTGAACAATATAATTATGCATAAATTTACAATAGTTAAATAATTACAATAGTTAAATAATACATTTACAATAGTTAAATAATTAATCAGTGGTACTGAAGATTCAATATACTTATCTTCTTGCGATCTGACTTGGCAGCGTTCCGACAGAAAATACCCTGCTTTTCGACGGCTGTGCTCCGGGGTTTTCGGTGGATAAATGACGTCGCCACTGCTCCAAGCTTCACAACACCACGTAACCGACATTTCTACGGGTCTTTACACATTAAATTGCCCGCATGTGTGAGTATGTGCGCGCCGGCGTTAGTGTGTTGGTATGTGTGTTTTCTTGGGAAATGATCTTATCTACCAATAGAAGATTGCCCCTAGTGAAAACTAAATACAAAATGCATTGCAAATCACGATCAACAAAATGTTTGACGTAGTGTTCGGGTCGAAGAGAAAACATACTTCACAAAAACGTTCTCACCTTTCTTTTGCCGACTTCAATCCTCCACTTGCACCTCACGTTATTTTCATAGTAAGTTCCCTTGGTAGAAAACACTCCAAATGGCCCAGTCAAAAACCCCACACCGCCGTTGCATGGCCCTTCAAAGAACATTATAATATTATTAATAATACAACGCTTATAATCTTTAAAACATTAAAACAATATATTATTATACGATTGGCAATATTGACAGTATTGTTCACAATATGAATAATACTATATACTGTATGCAGCAATATTCCTCAAAACTTGACGATGTACCATGTTTTTTCGTTACTTATCGGAAATATGCAGCGATTGCAGGACATGAGGCACACCAATGAACTGGCCGAGGAAAAGCAAGATCTCCGCCTTGCCGAATGACGTTTGCGAAAATCAGGCCAAAGTGTTAATCGACATAATTTTACAGACCGATGAAACACCTTCCGGAAATTGCTGCAGACAGAACGCTCCGGATACTTTACCCGAAATCACGAAAACACAATACTCTATCAGAAGTAGCACTAGCAGATGATTCACAAGCGGAACTTGCTGTCAGGCTCAAGCGAAGTTTCAGAGAAAATATACAGGCGCTGTGCCGTAATCGATCTCCGCTGGCGCGCTTTGACATATTTGAACATGCGTTGCCATTGGATGTAAAGAGAATAGTGCTGGCATCAGCTACGAAATCGTGCCAATGACCCACTGTCAAAACTGCTCGTGAAACGTCATGTCGACAGTTTATATCCCGTATCACCAATGCCTCGCTATAGTCAAATGTGTTTCCTCGACCTATGAAGGATCGTTAGTAATACTATAGTATTTTAAGCGCCCCTAAACAGATTGTTTCCAGAAACAATGCATATTACAAAATAAATTTGTATTTATAATAATAATATTATTATTATTATTGAATAAGAAGTCATATATGGCTATAATTTAGACATTATTTAAGTGATAGACAGCGATGTTTAAGTATTAATGACACAATATCAGAATATACTCATCTACAAATTGGCATCCCACACAAATCCATCTTAAGGGCACCGTTGTTTTTATTATATGTCAATCATATTTATCTTCCTTTGGTGACTATAATAATCTGTTCATTACTGGATTTGGTGTCAATTATACTGTACATATCGCTAAGGAGACGTTATAATTCAACTAACTCGGAATCTGAGTAATATACGCTGTACAATATTTGGTAAGTATGTAGAACGTGCAGTCGTCCTATTGCTGTTGTAGGACAAACTCACTGAGTCAAATATCTGGATATTTTTCTAGATGTTAAACTATCATGACCTGGACATCACATTATTAACAAACTTTGCTCAAAGCTGTCTAAGCTATCAGGAGTATTCTATAATCTGGCTTCATCCATAAATGTTAATATGTTAAGGCAATTATGTTATGCCTGCGTGTTATGTGTATATGTGTATAATATGTGTGTATATATATATATATATATATATATATATATATATATATATATATATATATATATATATATATATATATATATGTGCAGTGGCCGAGTGGTTAGAGTGCCGGACTCCCGACTAGAGGGACCGGAGTCTGAATCCCGGTGCCGGCAAGTCAGTGGTTCGGTACTGATACAGCCACCGTGTCGAAACATGGACAATTTCGTTCACCTTATATCGCCTGCCCCTTCCAACCCGCACTGCTCAGCGTGGAAGGGTAGGCCATCAACACCACCATGGAAAGCACTAAAAAGCCATGGGCCCCAGTTCCCAGCGGCACCAAAAGAGTCTATGCCCAACTAGGACTACGTGCAGGGCGTGCTAAGAACCTCTGGGTCAAAAAGAGCCGCCGAAAAAGGGTAAGTAGACTAAAGATAGCGACCTACAACGTCAGAACTCTACTATGAGATGAAAACATTCAAGAACTCGAAGAAGAACTTAGGGAAACCATGGAAGCATGGGATGTATAAGGGATCTCCGAAGTGAGAAGACCAGAGGAATGTTAC
>JAODUO010001163.1:42500-70000 GCA_025642075.2 Ridgeia piscesae | reverse complement strand
TGTTATCCTTTCCAATATGATTAACATTTTCGTTGTTTATTTTGATACAGTTATTTACCTGATATTTGTTATTCGGTTGTGTTGCTTCTAGTAGACATTTATAACACGATTAGCATAAAAGGAAGCTAAACGTATATACAGCAAATAAACATCCAGTATAATTTAATAGAACATTGTTTAACCATAAAAAGAAAGCAGAAGAACAGTTAGGAATTTCACAAATACCAAACATTTATTAATGGGACCTTTTCAGTTAATTTTTAAAGGTCAAACAGCATCTAACGCATACTGTTAATGTAATAGAATGAACGCTATAGCATAAGTTGAAAGATAAAATTTTAAATGCGTCATTTGTCATTATCGTCTGCTTAAACAATATAATTTGCTCTGATTAATAGTCGACTGGACTATTGTAACATATTTCTAACTAACATTGCCCCAAAAAAGACTTATCTAAACTCCACCGTGTACATGCATCATACTTAAGGCCCCCGTTTCTCACCATCACTACCGCTACTTAAGCAGCTACTTTGGCTTCCAGTTGTATACGGAATTAAATTTAAATTGTCTAAAGTTACATACCGTACTCTGTCTACTCAACAACCAACATACTTAGTTAGTCTGCTACATTTCTTTGATATCGTTAAGCAAATTAAACACAGTAAAACTTTAAATGGTTCAGGCAATTTAATGATGGCCTTGTATCGTGGCTCAAGACCCTGGTTGCTTGTCTTTGGACATATATATATATATATATATATATATATATATATATATATTTCACGACGCGCACACACCCACATATATAATATATATATATATATATATATTTATATATATATATATATATATATACATATGTGTGTGTGCGTGCTTGCGTGCGTTCGTTCGGTCGTGCTTGCGTGCGTGCATGCATGCATGTGAGTGTTTACCTGGTCTTCATCGACTTGTATTCTCCATCGACAATTTTCGTCGATACCATAGTTGGATCCAAACTCTCCTCGTGCCTCGGTCAATAGCGCCGTCTCATTGCTACACGCTCCTGCAGAGATAGTTATGACAACCATTACATAATGTATTGGTTTACATTTTCCTCATGTCTTAATCAATACCGCCGTCATATCAATTCACGTTCGTGGATGTAGAAATATACACAACAATGATAACTATTGTTGAAATAATTGCATCATAATTCAGTGTTTGTTCTTTCCGAAAATGTATTTCGCGTAGTCTTGTAGGACATGTATGAAAGTATACCAACGTGACACATAGAAATAGAAGAAACATTGTTGTCTGGTATTCATCATGTAGGATGAATCAGATCATTCACATTTTGTCACACTTATAAATCTATGAATCTAGAATACAATTACTGCTACAATTACTTTTTCTGCTTGTAGAGGTATGTTGTATTGGTAATAATCAGACTAAAAATATATTATTAGGTTTTATATAAAAATAAATGGTCGAATGATAATGCCAATATAGCAAGTGTGTCCGTTTTAAAATCTTATTAGAAAACTAACACTTCATTTATTTGTTTACTAGGCAATTAACTATGTATTTGGTTACTATAAAAATAATTAACTGTCCGGGTCTGTGTTACACAAGACACTTAACTCGGCATACATCTCCTGGGAAATGGAGTTCAACACATTCCACTCCAAAGAACGAACATCTCTTTGGGTATTCCGAACAATAATTATAACAGACGTTATGTGATTTACACAAATTCTTAATCACATTTATTATGGTGATTCGCAAAGGTTTCATGTTTGTAGTTTAAAATGCTATTCTTGGTCACATAACGAGGTGAACCTACGAGACGATCCACTCCTATGAAGCTCTTTACCATTCCTTTTCCCTACGATACTCAGATAGTGGAAAAGGCTCTCCACAAGCCTATCAGCCACCTCATGCCCAGAGGCTTTTCAAGGCTGGCATTCGTGCCTCAACATCTGCCAGCAGACAATTTCTTCATGAGACGTCTATGTACATAATATATAACTCACCAGTGGTCCCTACAGTAACTTTATTAACGTTTTAAATATTTTAACTGTTTGTTTTAAGAATGTATACACCCCCACCACCAAACGCACAAGCTTCGTTGGACATTTAACGCCGTGCAAGGGCCCAATCCAGTATTTTGAAGAAGTAAATAGGATGTCTATGTTTAATTCTTGTTGAGCCACCGGAACACATATCATAATTTGTAGCAAGTTGGACTTTCTGTTTTGCCTGATGACATTAAAACAGATATATCCCCATCCACATGTGCATGCTTAGTACGGGTACTATGAATACAATACTGCGACTTTGGAATCCTGATATAATGATTGATATACGTGTATATATATAATGGCATGAATATCATAATGTTGTACAAGGAAGGCCAGATATGTATCTTTAAATAGTTTGCTCTTCTTTTCTGAGTTTTATATTCCCAGTAAAGCACCCTAATATCCCCGAATTGTGCCTACGATTAAAAATAGCCACTACCTTAGCGTTTTTTAGACATATTTTTCTTTTTTATTTGGTAACGAAAGTTTGATTTGCTTATATTGTTCTGCCAACATCCCTGTTCTATCAGTCTATAACCATCCCTTTATGTGTTGCTATTAAACTGTATAGCAGAGAGGACTATTGACAGGAGTGCGTCTGCTCTATGGTTTATATGTAGTGATGAGCAAAATATAAGTTTACTTTGTGTGATTTAAGTAACATTCAGATTCATGAACATTTTACACCGTTAGATCAGATGATATTAATAACATGGCATGACTGTCATAAGACAATATAAGCAACGGAAATGTAAAGAGCTAAGATTAATATATATAAAGGTATTTTTCTTTCTTATACTGAGGTAAATAACATAATTGTATAGTGCAGATTGTTTCTAGCAGACTGCCATGCAGCAAACATAAAATGCAAAATTCCATGTGGACTTAGTCGTTTTCATGATATTCAATGATTTCTTGCACTAAGTTTATTTTGTCTATTTCCTCGAATATGCTGATTCCAAATCTGAAATTAGATTTGTTCCAGCTTGCCAGCATTATCAACTATACAAGTATTTACATAATAAATATGCATAGGTATATTATTATATATGTGTGTATGTATGCAATATAATAATAATAATATATAATAATAATATATAATAATATATCGTTAGTGCAACTGATACATTTTTGCTGACGATACAAATATATTTTGTATTGAATTGTGCAAATGATTTGCTATAAACAAATTATCACTCAAGTTCGTTTTTAGTATTTACTGATGACATGTGGAAACACCACATTAATACACTTCGAACAAAACTGTCGATCGATAGTAGCAGGTAGCGATAATAATCATTATATACAAGGCCATTTTTTATTTAATCAGCATGGAATGTACATATTGTATTGTTATTTGTTATTGCCTTATATTAGTTATTGCAGCGAATGCCACAAACAGTAGGTGTATTACCGCGTTACAGAAAATATTAGTGGCATAAAATGTTTGGATATAACCAGCACCCTATGTACGTGAGAGATGGCCACCATCTAACCGGAAACGGCGCAGCAGTATTCTCTGATAACCTGCTTCGATCTATGGGCAGTGGAACTTGTTTCAAGTATTTAAACTAGAGTCGCGGGGGGGGGGGGATTCACAGAGAAGCCAAATATTGGAGGCACAGATAAAGACAGCAAAAAGAAATTACCAAAGAACAGTCTGGAAAATTCTACAAAATGTGGTTATACATGTGATTGTTTAAATGCAAGGAGCATAGTAAGCAAAATAAATGAACTATACATTATGGTACAAGATATTGACCGTCACGTAATAGGTATAACTTATTCTTGGACCACCACCTGTATATCAGATGCCGAATTAGGAATGACAGGATACGTAATGCTTAGGAAAGATAGAATAGGAAGAAGGGAAGGTGGGGTTATTTTATATATTAAAGAATCCATCCAGGCTTATGAAATAAAATTAGAAAAAAGAACCAGAATGTGAAGAAGCTGTCTGGTGTAACATAGTTAAAGAAATCCAAAATTAACTGTTGGGTTAGTTTATCGATGTCCAAACATAAACATATACGAGAATGAGAAAGTCCAAAACGCTATAAAGGAAGTGAATAAACGGGACTGTATAAGTATGTGGGATTTTAACCATGTGCATATGCAGTGGAAATCTCTACAGAGCACTGGGAGTGAGGACCATAGGTGTTTTTTTTAATTTAGTAAAAGATAGTTTCCTTACTCAACATGTGTTAGAACCAATCAGGGGCGCGAACGTGGTAGACATGGTTTTTAGCTCACAGAAGGAATGTGTTGATAATATCAAGGTATGTGAGCCACTGGGGTGTAGTGACCACAACCAGATACATTTTATCATCAAAGTAAAGGGAGAACGGAATAGAAAAATACGGTACAGGAAACATTTCACAAAGGAAGATATAAGGACATGAGGACATATATAGCAAAGATAGACTGGAATAACACACTGAAGAATAAGACAGCAACAGATTTCTAGAATATCTTAAAGAGTGAAATTTACTGTATCTTCGATAAATTTGTCCCCTTGAAAAAACAGGGGAAGCGGTCAAAAAAGAAACACTTCTCGAAAGAAGCCATTAGAAAAATTAAGGACAAGCAAATGATATGGAAGACATATAGACATACTGGAAATGAAGAAGACTATACCATTTATAAAGAAGAACTTAACCAAGCTACAGCTTAAATTTGAAATTCTAGAGGAAATGGAGTTACATTAGCAAATAAATATTAGTAGGGTATATAATGGCAGTTTTGTGACCAGTCTCTGGCTACTAAGGTTTGACGATTGATTTGACTTTTATGGACCATTTAAAAAGATTCAGCTCCCCAGTCCCTCTAAAAATGCTGGCATTTTCCGCCAGAGGGCCAACTCCAAAATGGCCGCTGGCACCATCTCGAAATAATAACGTTTGAACAAAAGCGCCAAAAATCACATATGAATACACTTTTCGGGTAAGGCGTCCACGAGGATTCCGATTCTGGCATCAGTTTAACCCTATAGCATCATTTTGACCCATAAATCCAAGATGGCCACCATATGGTAGATTTGAAAACGTAACATTTGAACCAGAGCACCTAGAAGCATGCATGAAGACAATTTTTCGGGTACGTCGAACACGAGGATTCCGATTCACGTTATGGCATAATTATGACCCTTAAGTCCAAGACGGCCGTCATCTGGTAGAAACAAAACGTAACTTTTGAACCAGAGCACATGTATGAAGACACTTTTTCGGCATACGTTGATCAAGACGCATTATTTCGGCTAAATCGATGCACTGATGCAATTCATGACGGTGACAGATCTAATAAAGTCAAGGTCACGTTGTAAGGTCAAGGTCATTCAAGGGTTATCTTCAAGGTAATATATTTATATATATATATATATATATATATATATATATATATATATATATATATTGGTTAAGGAATCGAAGTCCTGGACGCAACTAATATAAAGGGAGCGAGAACCCACGCTGCCGGACATGATGAATAATGGTTCTAGAAGTGAGCTCCTTTTGGGGTGACATATTGGCTGGATTTTTTTAACGAGGTACAAATCTCTTGTTTAGCACAACGAAGGTCTGATTTGTTTTAATGAAGCACACTTGCTTTTCAGGTTAATTAATTGTACACAGCTGTAACTCGATGTTTCTGCAGCGTCTAGAACGTCTTATTCAGGAGTACGAAGCAAACATCCAGGATAAGCATGCGCACATCAAAGACGCCAAGACTGAGAAGGCATCTGAGCTGCAGGCAGTTACGCCATATAGGGCCTGCAAGTGGGTCACGACACATGGCGTGACTCCGCGCGAGTGGAGCTTATTGGGGACTAAGCGAGACTAATTGGGGACTAGACACAAGAATAATATTCTAACGATGGATGACAGTTGTAGCTAACGACTGATGAATACTAGGAAAATCAGTTCGTAAATATCTTGTGTTATACGTTTCTTATCTTAAATGTCCCATTTAATATTGAGTTTATCACACTAGATCATAGACACAGCGATTTACGTAGTGCAGATAACCGACACGATGCTAGGCCGTATGTGTCTTTTACGAGATTTGCGTTTTACATTGCTGTACGTGGTGGTTTCGATAAGCACTTATATCTGACAAGTTGTCTAAATGCACATAATCACAACACATGTATACGTTTGGCCCAAACAGGTTGTACTGCGCGAAAACTGGCACTCATCATTATTAGTCAAAATCGCCAAACACAAGTACTTGCCGCTATTGCCATGGCAACCACCATAATAATGGGTTAAAATTCATGATTTCCGTGATCATTGTCACCGGCAAAATGTTCCACTACTTCTGCTTGTAATAATCCTTCGGACAATATAACTGAAATACGCTATTTCGGGACAGTTCGATTATTACGACCAAAACAAAACAAAGTCCTATATGTTAACATGGAGTATATGGACCTCCTGCCCCCAACTTCGTTTTCGCGCGCGAGACTTGCACGCCCTATGTTCATTGTGAAAATGAGAATTTTCTAATATCTAGTCTACACTGCTTCTATGCTAATGTAACTCCATGTCCTCTAGTCTTTCTCTTTTCCTTAACCGAGAAAAATCATTTCTGTCAATATTTTCATACCCATTCAATATTTTAAGTACTTCTACCTGATCTCCTCTCAATCGGTTTCTAGTGTTGTTAAATCACATTCTTTTAGTATTCCTGAATTGTTGTATAATGTTGGTTGCTCTCCTTTGTACTCTCTCTAGCATATCAATATCCTTCTTGCGATATGGCCTCCGTGCTTGTATACAAAATTCTAAATGAGGCCTAACTATTGTTTTATACAGCGGTATTATTAGTTATTTCCTTATACACTATATTTTGCCTAATTAATCCAAGAATTTGATTTCCCTTCGCTGCTGCAATTCCACACTGCACTGATACCTTCATATCAGCACTAATAGTTAACAATAAATAATTTTCCTTTACGGCAGTATTTAGTACAGTACCACCCATTTTATATTGTGCGTCTTCATTCCCATGTCCTGTGTGGAGGCACTTACACTTCCCAAAATTAAACAGCATTTGCCACTTCTCAGACCATTCGGTCAACTTATTCAGATCATCTTGTAAATGCTATCTATCTGCATAACTTTTTTTTAACACTTTTGTATCGCCCGCAAACTTCAACACCTTGCTTGTTATGTCATCATCCAAATCATTGAAGAATAAAACTGATCCCCATACTGATCCCTGCGGTTCTCCACTCAAAACCGATTTCCAGTTTGAAACCTCCCCATCAACTACTACTCTTTGTCTTCTAATATTAAGCCATTTTTCTATCCAGTTAATCATACAATTTTCTATGCCATTTTTGATTTGTCACTTTGTTAAAGTCTTTTTTAAATCTAAGTAGATTATATCTACTGGTGATCCCTCGTCTACCCACTTTGAGCCAAAAAGCATAATATATTTGTTACGCATGACCTCGCTTTTAGAATCCTATGTTGAGATGGGTTTATCAAGTTACTTTTGATGATAAAATATATCTGGTTGCGATCACTACACCCCGGTGGCTCACTTATCTTGACGTTATCAACTAATTCTTTCTGTGAGCTCAAGACTATGTCTAACACGTTCTTGTCCCTGGTTTTTTCGAACACATGTTGAGAAAGGAAATATCTTGTACTAAATTTAAAAACATTCACTTCCAGTACTATGTAGAGATTTTCATTGTATATGCCCATGATTAAAATCCTCCATAATAATACAGTCCCGTTTACTCACTTCTTTTATAACGTTTTGTACTTTCTCATTCTCATCTGGACGATAAATTAACCAAAAAGTTAATGATGAGTTTTCTGTAACTATGTTACACTAGACAGCTGTGCTATCATTCGAATATTAGCACAGGACATTTTAGTGCTGCAAGATCCATCAGGGCTTGCTCACCACCACCCAACATCTGGGATATTGGAAATGTATGTTTTAGACGACATTCCCGACATAAGGGACCTACTTCATAACATTAAAACACATATAATGCTAACCCAAAACATGATATCGAAGGAAGACTTGTGAAACTTGTAAACATGCCAGCATGATCTTCTTGTAATGTGTCAGTGTCAGGTCCCCGTTGTACTGGTAATCAAAATGCCATGATGTGGAACAACTGCATACAGCTGCATGCCTCGTTTCTCCGTAGCAAATCGACGGAAAATAGGTTTACTATGGCAGCAGTCTCTCCAATGCATAAACTGTCAATTCAAGTCAGGCATGTACAAATTATGTGACGAAGTTCCCACTGCTGGCCGTGGACAGAAGCCTGCAGATAGGCTTGCAGGATTCGGCCATCTCCAACACTAAGATGTATTACCTGTTGACGTCCGCAAATGTACCGCCCCCAAGCCGCAGAGGAATGCAAACAAATGCCAACAAGATCACCAGCATAACTGCACAGCACACAGTGGATGACTTGAAGCAGAAGCCAAAGTTGTAGTCTGGCATTTGCGACATGCATAGAATGGCAGACAGACAGACACGACATCATTGGTTTTTACCTGGAAAAGAAGCTGTGCAAACTGGGTTCAACACTCCGAAACAGAGGCTATGACGTGAGTTGCCCTGGGCACGAAGGCTGTACAGCGACCATTGCGGTTGTCGAGCCGATCTCTGAATATCGAATGGGCAGAGAGATGGGCTTGAGTCTAGCCAAGGATAATGTTAGAGTGAAATTTGTGGCAACTGAATGCACTTGGATCACGTGGCATACAAGCAGGCATGCCTGCCATAGCCATAGAGAGACAATCAGACACGACACATCTTTGTGAGACACAGTTTCGCCACATCATGAAGACGCCATTCCCCCCAGGATGTTTCCCGGAGACACTGCGATTATTCGAGCAGAGAACAAGAAGATGTTTGCAGAAGACGTGAAGAATCGCTGTAAAAAAAGGGGGGCGTGTCGCACAAACAGCCAAACAGATACAAAATGAAGGTGAATATCAGAGGGTACCCGAAGTTCAGGAGGCTGTCAAACTACTTTGCTGCGAAGCAAAACCGACAGTCAAGTGGACATTTACAAGAAATGCCAGCTCGATGTGAAAGCAGCCCGGACAAAGGGGAACAGACAGGCGTCAAAAAATGTGACAGCAGTGAAGTCTGTGCTGAAAAGGAGGAGACAACGGTGGACACAACAAACCCACGGTGAGCACACTTACACATTGCGGTCATTGAGACAGCTAGGCGATCACAATTACTCGGACAAAGAGTGACTAGACAAATGAAAGAAATGAGCATCTTTTTGTGTGTGAGTAGTGCTGTTAAAAATTAACCCATACACTACAAAAATTAACCCATACACTCCTAGTACCGGTTACTCCAAAACGACAACCCTGCTAGCCTGAGCTCTATATATATATATATATATATATATATATATATATATTTCTCTGCAGGCAAATCTCTCTCAGCGACGGGGCATTACTAAGTAACAGCGATTATAGGATCCCAAGCAAGGCATGGGACAGTGCTTTAATATCTTCGAAACACAATAAACCAAATAACACCATTGGCCCCATTCTACCTAACCCCATTCTACCTAACAATACACGCACTTCCTTTAGACACTTGGTTCAACTAATTTCAATGGCCATACACTGGGTCCGGTCAATGTCCACAGGGTACACAAAATTTACACCATTGTTCCTGATTTGCTAAACGACGTTAACCTATCACCTCCCTGCATGACTTTGGGGTCCTATATAATCGCAAAATGTGTGTCGTCGTTAGAAATTCAAATTACCTTGAAAAAGACTATTCAGTCGAAACCGGTCGGTAAATTTGAGAGAGAAATCAGAATTGTTAGCATGGCGTCCAAGCGCCAATATAAAGGCACTAGGAAAATGATAGACGGTCAGATTGGTATTAGTGCCAATTTGACTAAACTATTATTCCAGTTGCTCCAAATGATCCGTCATATTTCAATCATGAGAACACAAGCAGAAGGATCTCCTGTAAATGCCTTCCTGCATAAAATAGCTGAGTTAGACCGTTTCATCAGACCAGCTAGACCGAATTCGGATGTTATCAAACGTATTCAAACCCTAAATCGATCTTGGGCTAAACAGGTAGGAGTGATTGTCCACAATCACTACCTAACCAATCTAAATTCCATCATTTCGACATTAAAAAACTACTCGGGCTTCCAAGAACGAGATGTCCAGGGCCCGTTATACGGCGCTCAGTTGGGCTCGAGAAAATGTTGGTCGGAAATTGCAAAATTCTACCGTTTCGGAATTCGGAACGATTTTGAGGCATTTATTGCTAGGCAGGAGGGGGAGGGAACCGACACGGCCTTTCTCTGTGGCGTCAGCCGCTCCGTTGCATAGAAACCAGCCGGTCCATACCACGTCAGCCGTCCCGGTCCAGCGGACATTCGAGGGTCACACCCAGACCCAATCGAAAACTGACGCCCAGCTTAGACAACATTCGGCACACGGTACAAATAGCCATTCTGGCAATGGGGCAAAGTTCAGTGGTAAACCCATTGTTTTCACAAACTCAAATGGTAGGAATGTTCGGTCACAAAATGTCAGAGGGGTTGGTATCACGCCAGCACCCCCACTTAGGTCACGGGCTCCAAATTCGGGTAGGGTCGCCGCGTTTGAACAAAACAACCCAACCACTAGGGTTGGCACAACCAAGGCAGGACCATCTATAGTGATGTTTCAGAAACATCGGGCGGCCCCCAAAAATTATGAAAAAGAATTCCTTCCTCTGTCGACGTGATAGGGGATATCAGACGATGGAACGACCCGGTTAGCAATAGTTTTCCCTGTCAGGTCTGCTTCCGGGATGCCTTCGGCGGCGCCTGCTTCCCGTCCGGGACACACGCACTGATGTACGCGACGGCTGTATATTACGACATGCCAACAGCCGCCGACGCCATTTTCGCTGCTGGTACAACGGCGGAGATCAACAAGATAGCGAGGAATTGCCCTGCCTATGACAAGAAGTGGAATGATAGAGCTGAAGAACTGCAGTGGGAGATCTTCCAGTGGAAATTCGACCACGTCCCTTCCTTCACGAGAAGACTTGACAAATCGGAAGGAGTGAACTTCATAAGTCATACCTATGATAACTACTGGGGCACAGGACACAACGGACACGGCAGGAACATGTACGGGAAACTACTGACGCAGTTCCGCGACTGTGCCCATGGCGAAGGACGACTTGGCTACCCTTCCGGGAAAAACGTTACGACCCTGTCAACACAGCCGTCTACGAGAGACACACCTGACGAGAACAACCTAGATACTGATGGTGAGTACTCAGGGTGTGAAATAGAGATAACACAATCGCCAAGCAATGCTACGCCTATGTCAACAAAGCCACCACGTAAACAGCCAAGGAAGAGGGTAATTATCAGCTCGTCGTCTTCACTGCCAACTAGACCAAGCTAGGTATGTCAACAACCCCTCTCATATCGGCATGCACGCCCACGTGTTTCACGCAAGCACCGCTCTACTCAACCGTCCTATCTAGTCCACCAACATCACCTCTCTCCGTGTCCGCCGACAACACACCAGCGACCAGGGCTGCACGTACCTCGACTAGAGTTCGTAAGCGACAGACTGCGTCTTTATCACCGGGATCCCCACCTTTATCATCAACTACTATCACCACTCCATCTTCAGCTGCTACAACAACCACACCTTGCCGTGATCAGATTACACGTGAACTTTCCAGCGTCTCTGCAACATCTTCTCCATATTTTTCTCCCAACGCCTTCCCGCCACTAAGGGGACAGTTGTGTTCCCCGGAGATCACATCTCTCTCTCAATCTCGTTCTTCCCAACCTGTCTCCAGACCACGGTTGGACCGCACCATAATTCACAGACTAACGCCTACGCCTAATACAGCACGTCGATTCTCCACTGTACCCTCCGTGCATATATGCACAAATTGCAAGAAATCCGAATGGAGATTACCAAAAATCTCTAAACGTGTGGTCATTCTGGGTGACTCAAATGTTTCCAAGATTACAGAATCGACGGAACGAGACATCCAATTGGAAAGCTACCCCGGAGCTAAGATAAGGAACCTCGAACAGATGATGATACACCCCGCAGAGACCGACGGCACACATCCAGAAATCGTGATTTTATCGGTGGGAATCAACGACAGAGCGAACAAGCCAGGGGTGACGACCATCCCTAATTTGCGAAGGATGGCGGTACGAGCAGGCAAGTGCTTTCCTAACTCCGTTATTTTTTTCACGGCACCAGATCAACCAAACCTAAAGAAAACTTTACTGCCAAATTCTAACTGGAATCCACGGTGCCAAAATGAGGATATAAATAAAATATTGAAACAATTGGAAGACTTTAGCTCGACAACTAATAAGCACCGTGACAGTATGGGTAATTTGTCGGAATCGCAAATGGTGGCAATTTCGACGCTCAAGAGAAACCCGTCTATCATTATAGGCGACAGTGATCATGTCCAAAAAGAACTATATAGCAGAAGCGGAACGACAACTCTCTAACCAAAAACATTACGCTACATTAGACACACCAGTCTACCCACAAGCTGCGGTCCGCATTTCGGCAACACTAGATAAACTACGACGAACAGGATATATATCAAAGAAGCAACACGAATACTTAGAACCACCTGACACCCCTCAACCACGTTTACTTTACCTATTACCCAAGATTCATAAAGCTAAAGACAAGTGGCCTCAACCTCAAATGCCTCCAGGACGACCGATTGTAACAGTGAATCATATAAAATAGCCGAGTACATCTACCATTTTTTAGCCCCATTGGCAGTCACACATGATTCTTATGTTAAAAACACTACAGACGTCATTGATAAAGTGACTGGAATCGAAATACCTAGGGATGCCCTACTGTTCTCCATGGATGTAGAAAGCCTCTATACCAATATTGACAATAATTCGGGGATTGAAGCAGTAAAACAAGCTTTTCTACGGAACCCGGACTTTGACCGCCCAGACGTAGACATTTTAGAACTACTTAAAATCTCATTGGAACACAACGATGTTTTATTCGCATCCAACTGGTACCTTCAAATATTTGGCACTGCAATGGGAACACGATTTGCCCCCAACTATGCCAACCTTTTCATGGCCGAATGGGAAAAAACAAGCACTAAGGAAATGCAATAAATTACCTTTGATTTATCTACGATATTTGGACGATATTTTTGGTATCTGGACCCACGGTGATGATGAATGTCGGGTCTTCCTGGACATTCTAAACAGCCATCAAAATTGTGTTAAACTAACGTCGGTAACGAGTAAACAATCCATTGATTTCCTGGACACTACGATCTTTAAAGGGAAAGCCGTTCAAATACTTTTCCATAGTCTGAGGCAAAGGAATTACACACCACGTTTTTTTTAAGGCACATTAAAAACACAACCCTAGCGGACATTAAAAATAGGAGTAGGAAAGAACAAGCCGCGAAATGCCAGGTTAAACGATGTCAAGCCTGTACGGTATTTGTAGATTTCACTCCTATTAATAACACAAAGGTGACACAACGGGACAAAATCAACAATTGCGGTACATCCAATGTGGTGTACCTAATTACATGCAACGCTTGTTCAGTTAGTTACGTGGGTGAGACGGGCAATCAACTCAGGACACGCCTGATTAATCATAGGTCGGACATAAGACATAACAACGACACACAAGTGGCCAGACATTTTAACGAAGCCGGTCACTCATATGCCGAATCACAATCTTGGAATCAGGGCCATTTTCTGACGACACCTCATTGGAAACCATCTACCGACGGAACTGTGAATCAAAATGGATTACAAGACTTAAAACTAGGCAGCCAGGAGGTTTACATATTAGAGAGGACTCTTTTGATATTATACCTTTTGTGATTCGTTTCTCCCACCAAGGGAAGACAATTGCTAAACTGGCTAAAGCTACCTATAAACTGCTTCAATCCGCTTATCCAGACATTTACACACCTCGGTTTATAACAGCCTTTTCCAAGAATAAGAATCTTAAAGATATGCTGGTGTCCACCAAATTACAATGAACAATGGACTTCTACGGCACAACGTAGGGTGTGACTGAGACATTGCGTGGTCCTGGGTGGGGGGTGGGCGTGGTTGGCGGCGTCTTGTGGCAGTTCCTGGCCGGGGCATAGTGATGTAGTTGTTATGGGGATTGGATCGCGTGCGTGGTTCGTCGGGCTGCAGCAGCGCTGGTCCGTGCGGCTTCGCGCGTGTCTGTCCCTTGTACAACTGCATTATGATAGTTATTATTCTAGACATTATTTAATGTATTCTGATTCTTTGCCGGTGTACAATTGTTTAGTTGTTATGGAGTTTAGATAAGTGTGGGGTTCGTCGGGCCGCAGCGGTGCTGGTCCGGACGGTTTCTTAGGTGTCGGTCCCTTGTGCTACGGTGCTATGACATACGTTTAGGCATACAGTAATGAACTATTATTGTTATTCTACATGTTTACCAACCATGGGATAGTTCTATGTATTAATTATTAATAATAAACAACATCACGAGGATTGTGGAGGTGTGAGGTGGCCAGCAGTAGCGGCACTGCGGGCTGCACCACAGTTTCGCAATGCCCTGCTTAAATTGTATTTTTTCATTTCAGACCATATTTTCTCACTGCATATCTCATGTTTTTCCAGTACAACAGGGTCCCTCTTGCATTTAAATGTACACCATCTACAAAAAATTTATAAAAAGAAAAATAACAAAACAAAATGTTTTAATCAATTTTTATTTTTTAACAGAACAGAATGGAGAACATCAACTTCTATAGTCGATCTTACATAAATGATAATTGTTTAATGTATATTGACATGGGAGTGTAACGGCTGCATGCACTCCTGTGCTTCCGGTATATACGCGTATTCTTGTTCAATATATATGTTATTCACTTTTAGGCAACTCATATAAACCCCCTCTCTTTTTTACAGATATACCCTATAGCGGAAAGGATTACACTGACTGATCAGTCATCGTGAACTTAGAGTTTCCCATAAATACCTGCCTGCCTGCCTGCCTGCCTGCCTGCCTGCCTGCCTGCCTGCCTGCCTGCCTGCCTGCCTGCCTGCCTGCCTGCCTGCCTGCCTGCCTGCCTGCCTGCCTGCCTGCCTGCCTGCCTGCCTGCCTGCCTGCCTGCCTGCCTACCTACCCGATCTACACATCACAAGCAGCTATGGATTCACGCACAACCATTAAGATTCGTACGGGGAAAGCTTCAACAACACCAATATCATCATCAACATGGCGATGACAGCTCTTCAGACATCACACTACATGAATGAAGTAAGTGTCACCTACCATCTCATTTCTCTTTAGGCAAAGCCAGTGACAGTAGGCAATCCGGAAACGGTGATGTCCACTGCATCCATATACACTGCTTTTACAAGCTATTCTATTATTATTTATTCCATGTGGCTCTATGGCTATATGTGACACAGTAACACAGAGACTGTTGTGGCACATGTGACTTGCGTCCATGCCAGCAATGTCTTCTAATCTCAATTCCTTTGCAATGCAATAAATCACACGATACACATCAATTGAGCTTTTTTTACCCCAAAATTCACACCTACCGGTAATCGCACCATATCTGTTGTTTTTCGGCTTCCTACCAGCTGTCCACAGATAGCATTGACCATTTGCAGATAAAAGCATGTTTTCTCTGATTTTTTTCTAGCAGCCCTGCCGCTACGATGGCGTCGAGGATGCAAAAACGCAAGTTGCCATGAATTTGCATAACCTACTTATTAGGGCACAGAGCACTGTTGATTTTCCCATTGGCGACCATGTTAACGTTTTGTCAGATTATAAGGAAACTGGACCTGAACATTTTTTTAACACAATGACTGTCACTGATATGCTGATCAAATTTGCATGCATGTGTACTGCCCATCAATATTGACCAAACTGAGCACGCTTTTCTGCATTCGCAGAGTCATGTAAGGTAAGAATAAATGGCTAAACATCACTATGCCAACTACACTCGGCCTAACATGCGTCATTGCACTGCACATACATCATAGCACTGAACCTACTAGTATGCCTGTCCTACTGTACTCATTTCACATAAAAGGAATTTTTCAAAATCTCAAATGACACAATTATTAAGGTACTACATTCGTATGGGTTAGACCAGGAAGTGTAACTGTGCTCTGACCCCTCATGGCTTCACGTGGGTTGAAAGGTCAGCCGCCAATCTGCGGGGCGCATTATATCACGTGATTACGCCACAGGGCGACAACGTGGTCTTGTTTACGTTTTAGCCCCGTTTTCAAGCCTTCTAATTGGCTTTGTACTGACGTGTGACACATTTCGCGCATGGGAATACATCCCATAATAGTTCAGCTTCAAAACGGTACCAATATGGCGGGGGTAGAAAGGATGTACGGCGGACACGATGCATCTGAATGAAAGCACATTTATCGTTCTTCGTGCTCACTAAGATCGACATAGCTGTTCCAAATATCTCTTTTTAGCAATGTTATAACTCGTTTTATGATGTTACAAAGGTATAATAGTAATCTACGATAACTACACTAACTAAATTCACCAATACCTGATATATCGACCTTTCCATCCAAAAATACCCATTCGCGCACTCACGCTAATACCACACACACACATATATATATATATATATATATATATATATATATATATATATATATAAATATGTGTGACCTGTTCTAACGAAATGAGTCACATGTCAAACAATAAAAACACTGAGTTAGTAATACCATCGGAAAGAATATTTATTAAGCTTTCCAACGGTGCAAAAATGATGGAGCTAGGTCACGCGCAGCCAAAGTTATTAGACACTGAACATGCCCGGGGTAGAAAGCTTCAAACTGAGAAAATCGCATTTGAAGTTCGCGGTCACGCAAGTACATTCTTACAGGTTCTTACAGGTCATTTTCTGCCTAGTATTAGGCATTCATGCCTCTTGTGCCAGCTCTGTCTTGAGCATTGTTTTAAGACTGTGCGCATGCGTCTATAGGTGACACAGTCCATAGTAGAGGGGGTGCAGTGAAATCATTTTTAATAGGATGATTTTTCCATAGTTTATCAACTCTTACTTCAAATGATTGGACTGATGGAGCATGTACCACAGATTGTGGCAAACTATTCCATACATTAGTAGATCGGTATATAAATGATTTTTTTCGGATGTATAATCGACATCTTTCTTTAAATATTTTGAGGTTGTGCCCTCTCGTTATTGAATCATTTTCCCTTAATGTTACAAAATTTGATGTAACAGAAGAATCATATTTCCCAGTTAATATTTTGTAAATTTCTATCATGTCTTTCCTAAGACGACGGTATGAAAGAGTTGGTAGGTTTAATCTGTTTAGGCGTTCTTTATAATCAAGTTCTTTATATCCAGGAATTAATTTAGTTGCTCGACGCTGAACATTTTCAAGTGCTATTATGTGCTTCATTAAATACGGACTCCATACCTGGTTTGCATACTCCATATGTGGTCGGACAAGAGACTTAAAAACCGTAGAAAAACATTTGTCATCTAGGTATTCAAAAGTGCGTCGAATTATCCCCATCATAGAATTGGCTTTATTAATTTTTTCTGACATATGTGCCTCAAAGTTAAGTGATGAGTCAAAAGTTACTCCAACATCCTTGACTGTTTCTGCTTTATTAATTGTTTTCTGGTCTTTACCCATTGTGTATCCATCATTTCTTATGTTGCAACATTTATCAGGATGAAATTTCAAAAGTGATGTTTCTGAGCATTTTTCGGCTCAAAGTGAGATCTTTTTGTAGGTTGTTGCAGTTCTCTTCATTATAAATAGGGTTAAAAAGTTTCATATCATCCGCAAATAAGAAAATATGAGAATCTTTTATAACGTCAGGTAAATCGTTTATGAAGATAACAAAAAGAAGAGGGCCGATCACGGATCCTTGTGGTATTCCGCTGATCACCTCCTGCCAGTTAGAAAATATGTTGTTAATCCGTACTTTTTGTTTTTTATGTGCAAGTAGATCTATAATCCAGTTAATTATGTTACCCTTTATTCCATAGCTCTGGATTTTTAAAATAAGTTTAGCATGTGGGACCTTGTAGAATGCTTTCATAAAATCACAATATATTACATCAATGCAGCCTCCATTTTCCAGCGTTTCTGTCCATGTGTCTAATACCTTTAATAGCTGGAGTACTGTTGAGCGGCCCTTTTATAAAACAAAACAGATTTTTACTCAATAGCTCATTTTCTTTCATATGTACAGTGATGGTGTCTCTAATTATTTCTTCCATTATCTTACCCACTACACTTGTTATACTGACTGGTCGGTAATTTTGTGGTAATGTTTTACTTCCTTTCTTATGAATTGGAGATATGTTTGCCTGTTTCCATTCTATGGGTAGTTTGTCTGTTGCTAGAGATGTGTTAAATATAGTTGATAGGGGAATACTGATGCAGTCTACTAATTCGTTTATGACCCTAGGGTGAACGCCATCAGGTCCAGGTGATTTAATTTTTTTTTAGTTTTTTTTAGTTTTGATGCCACTATTGATGGGTTGATGGTACATGTTTCTACTGTATTATAACATCTTATAGGTTCCTCAGGAGTATTCTCTTGTGGTTCTCTTGTAAATACCGAAGAGAAATAATCAACCAACAGCTCTGCTTTTTCCAAGTCTGAGTTTGTTATGTCATCTTTCAATTCATGTTTTATTAAGTTGGGTATACCCGTTCTTGTCTTCATTTTTGCCTGGGCGTATTGCCAGAATTTCTTAGGATTTTTTTTATTTGGCTAATGATATTTTTTCCAAATTTTTTTGTGCCTTTCTTGTTAGCCTCCTAACCTGATTGCGTAATCTGCAGTATTCCTGGTAAGCTTGGACATCTCTAGTTAGAAGATATTTCTTCCAGTCTATTTTTTCTTCTGATTTTAGATCGTATTTTTACATTTAGTGGTACTGGGTATTTTTTTGTTCTTTCTGACATCACCTTCTTAGGTATACCCCGTTCTACGCTTCTCTTTTTTAAAAAGATGTCCCATTGGGCTTCACATCTCCCTCATGTTTAGAAAATTCCCTTCCCAATCAATGCTTAACATGTCCTCCATTTTGGGGTAGTCCCTTATCTATTTATAAACATTTTTTTTCTGATGGGCTCAGTATTGGTGTGCAGTTAAGAATCACTTTGATTATGGAGTGGTCACTTTTCCCTAGTGCTGAGGCTGTTTCATTTAACCAATTTCGAAATCTTCACTGGTAATTACTAGGTCAATGAGTGATGGCTCTGTTGTCCCTCTACCTCTAGTGGGGTTTTGAAATATGTTGGATAAAATAACAATCTCGAAGCTTTTCAATAAACTTAAATTCTTTATCTTCTATACTTGAAACTGTTGTACTCATAATTTTCCAATCTATTTTACGGTAATTAAAGTCTCCAAGTAGAAGGACATGTGAAAATAGTTTTTCACTTATTTTCTCTAGTAGCTCATTAAGGTTATCATTGTTTTCAGTGGTGCTGTTAGGGCTTCTATAAAAGGAGCCTACAAGAAGTGTTTCCTTCCCCCCCAAAAAAGTGCCTCGTTAAAATCAACTAAAAATGGTGTGCTTGAAACGGTAATGAATTGTGTATAAATAGGATCATCCCTCTACCTTTATTTTCATTCATATTTATGGTTTCCATAAAATACCCATCCTGGTTGTATTCCTGCAGTGTAAGTTGTCTCTTGAAGTGTTTAGGTTTTACCTCTGATATTGCTATTACATGTGGTGGAGTCGAGTTGTTTTTTATTCTACATTTAAGTTCTATTAGTTTGCCTTTTATTAATACATCTGCATTCGAATACCCTACAATTATTTCTCCAACACATGTGTCTGAATTGGGTTGGTCATTTCGATCCTTTTTTTACCTTGATGATTTGTCTTTCTCTTGGTCGACCTCTTACTACGTAGACAAAATTTGAAGTCTGCTCCTGCTGTTTTTTCTCTTGCATCTTTCTGCAATAGTCGCTCCTTCTCTCTGTCCTCCCTGCTCATGTCATGTTTTATAATCATTTCTCTGAATGGCTCACCTTTGGTTTTTACTTTTTAGTTTTTGCAAGTTTTTCATGACGGAAGCTTTTTTGTCTTCGTCTGGAAAGGTCACAAGCAGGGGTCGACTTCTTGCCTCGTCTGTCTCTGTCTCGTTTTTATGTTTGCTCCCTAATCTCCGTACTTGGAGGCTCTCTGGCTGGTATTTGCCATCTGTTTTATGCTCCGTTGGTTGTTTCATGAGTTCTCTGTCATGAGTTGCATTTTCTACTTTTGGGTGCTGGTCCCCTCTGGCACGTTGTAGATTACTATGTTTTTCATTCTATTTATCCTGTCATTGACTTGGGCGTAGACTGTGGTAACTACTTCATCTTTATTTAGGATTGGTGGAACCTGGTTTGGATCTATAGGGATTTGTTTGTAGCCTGAGACTGCAGATCTGCTACTTTGGCGACTGCATCCTCGACTTCAGTTACCCTGTTGTTTAGTGCTTCCTGGTTATTTTCTAGTACAGATAACTTATTGTCAAACTGATCTTGTCGTTCTGTTTTTTAATTTGTTCTTTGATGATGAACTACCTCGTAATGCCCTAGATGATTGTGTTAGTACTGTTAGATATTAAGACAATACTTATTGAACATAAACTCATGCATATCTAGCCTAATCACATAAAATACAAGGTTAAT
Source organism: Ridgeia piscesae (assembly GCA_025642075.2). Classification (NCBI taxonomy): domain Eukaryota; kingdom Metazoa; phylum Annelida; class Polychaeta; order Sabellida; family Siboglinidae; genus Ridgeia; species Ridgeia piscesae. Next base: position 49,221 of record JAODUO010001163.1, on the reverse strand, counting down.
AGCCTCTCTCTCAGTTTCCATTATTAGTAATTCCTACACCTTGATAACAATTTATATACAAGTACATGATCGCGTGTATTGTTATTCCTAATTCTGCTGTTTTTGCTTCTATTTCACCTTTTGATGTATTCTTAACCCCCTCTCAAATCGTGCTTATTGTCGAAGATATGTCTTGCAAGTTGCTTATTATGGTTATTGCAACATAATCTGAGTATTTAACAGTGTTTCGTTGCGGCGATCCAATCAATTCTACTTGTTTACGGCTAGCGAGTGTGCACTGTGCATGCGTTTCCGCAGCCTTTCATGTGCCTGACAACTGGTGATATATGTGTGTGTGTGTGTGTGTGTGTGTGTGTGTGTGTGTGTGTGTGTGTGTGTTTTATATATATATATATATATATATATATGTGTGTGTGTGTGTGTGTGTATGTAACCCGGCAGGGTTACTGACTAAATTATTAATTATCTCATTAACATGTAAGGAAGGGAGGGGGAGGGAAGGGTAGGGAGGGGGAGGGAGGGGGAGGGGGAAAAAGCGGGGGGGGGGGAAAAAAGGAAGAGGGAGAGAGGCTATTAAACTTGTATTGTATGTGATTAGGCTAGATATGCATGAGTTTATGTTCAATAAGTATTGTCTTAATCACTAAGTTGTTCTAACCCCAAAAAAATGCATAGTTGAAACTCAGTTGAAACTTAACATTCTGTAGGAATAGTTGAATTTCAACTGTTGAAATATGCTTTCAACTCCTGTTCAACTCGCGTTCAACAGTTGAACGCAAGTTGAACGCGAAGATGAAGTTGAACGCGAGTTGAAAGCGGGCACTTACACTTTACCAGCAGTTGAACGCAAGTTGAAAGCGGGGACTTAGACATTAACACAAGTTGAACGCGAGTTGAAAGTGGGCACTTAGACATCAACAGGAGTTGAAAGCAAGTTGTAAGCTGTCATTTTTGAGAAATTATCCCAGTTGAACACAAGTTGAAAACTGGGACTGTAATTTGAGTCCCTGGCCTACCCCCTGCAGATTTATGCCTTGCTGAGGTCACTTAAGCCAGAAAGGTTTAGCCCACACATTTAACCTCTGAAACCCAACCTTTGCATATGTGCCCATGTGACTTTATCTCTGTATATAGATTGGCCTACTGGCTTTAAGAGGGAAATTTGAAAATACCACCATTTTGTGAGGTAGAGTGCCAGTGAGAAGTAAGTAGTACATGTCATGTAGACTGCCACTGGCAACATGGAAAAGATTTGAGCTAAAAGTATCACATAAATGACATAAAGAACTGAAGCTTGTAGTAAAGAAGATGCTGGATGGAGTTATGACTCTCCAGGACCTTGGCAACTGGCTAGCTGCTGGCACATCTGCATTGGAAGCAAAATGGGTGCCCCTGAATGTGAGTTGGTATAACATTTTCAGCATTGAATATCAGCTGGTATAACAAAATATGCAGTTGTTACCCTATGCATGCTAGTACATCTGTAACTCATTCACATTATAGTTGATCCATGTTAATCCAGATACCTTTAATGAATGATTCATATTATCTTATCCAGAACAATATTAATGCAGACATATTCACTGGCCACCAGAGTAATTAGATTAACTATTTTGCATGCACATGTGTGTGCGCATATGCATTTGCTTGCATGTGCGTGCATGCATGCACATGTACATTTGCTTGCATGTACGTATGTGTGCTTGTGTGTGTGTGTGTATGCAGCAACACTGGGAGAACAAATAGACGTCATTAGTATATATCAAGTGGGTGATTAATGCGCGCACGTGCGCACACACACGCATGCACGCACACGCACGCACGCACGCACACACACACACACACACACACACACACACACACACACACACGTACGTGCTTATATAGGAAATAAGTGCTGGCATGTGTGTGCACCCAATCAGACACCCATGCAATGTTTTTTTAAATCACTACCAATTTGCATATTTCAACTTATGCTAATATTGTACAATCTTGCATGCATGTTTGTATTAAATGTTTCTTTACATTTTCAGTGTTCGTGGCAACCAGGCTGAATATGGCCAGCAGTGAGTTCACCCGCTCATTGAATGAGAATATTTACCACACCATGAGAATTCTGAAGCGTCTGGACATTTAAAAACAAAAATGAAGAAATGAAAAATAAAAGAATGGAATCTTTATTGTTGTCATGCTTTGTGAATGCCAGGACTTGCATGCATGCCTATGTTCCTACAGATGATACGTGCTTCACCATTCGACACAGTTCAACAAGAGTTGAAAATCAACTGAGATTCAACAGTTGAATGCGAGCTGAACGCAAGTTGAACGTGAGTTGAATGCGAACTCGTTAGCATGTGAACTTTTCAACTGGCGTTCAGCTCGTATATTTGCATATAGTTGAAGCTCAGTTGAGCTTCAACAGTTGAACGCAAGCTCATTTGCATGTGAAATGTTCAACTCGCGTTCAACCCGCGTTCAGCTAGCATATTTGCATATAGTTGAAACTCAACTGAAGTTCAACAGTTGAACGCAAGCTCATTTGCATGTGAATTTTTCAACTCCTCCATAGTTGAAGCTCAACTGAACTTCAGTTGAATTTGGGTTGAACTTCACTGGTTGAAAGTTCTATCTTTTTTTGTTTGGGAACTATATAGTTACTCTTGTTTGTGCGAGGCTACACAAGCCAGAGTGTATGTGACACTTATTAGATGTGTCATCTGCAGACCTATTATGAATGTACAGTGTTAACCTTATCGCATTAATTATTGTTTATAGATTAATTATGTTAGCAGACATAATTAGTTATTAGTTTACAGCTCATAATTGGTTGTAAATTGGTTAAGGATAAACTTGTTATAATTGGTACCATGCTTGGCAGTAGGACTGTTGCTTACTTGTTTACAGACAGCAAAGACATGTAGCATAGCTGTACTTGTACTGAGCCGGTGCTCAGCTGCAGTAGTTTCTGCATTTCCTAGTTGGGGTGAGCACACATGATTGCATGCATGGATGTCATAATGTATTATTAATTGGTTAGGAACAATTACATGCTTTGTCATATGTTATGAAATTCATGTTAAGACAATACATATTGCTTGTGTTAGTATTATTTGTCATGCATAAGTATATTGATTATACCTTATGCATGGAAGGATATAATGTAGTAACATATACATTTAATTGTAGATGTATTATTAACTGAATATTTACTTTCTATATATGAACGACATAATTAATTGGATGTATTACTGTGTTGATGTTACTTAGGATGCATTCGTTTCTCAACATGGGAGAGCGCTGTTTACATTAATACACATCTGTGTTTATTGATGATAAGTCCGTCAAGGAGTTTTGCAGAATTGATGTCTATTTACAAATATCACAGGAGCTAGCCTGCTATTTGGTATCTGAGACGATCTACAGGCAATTTAACTATATCAATATTAGGTAATGAATATTGTGTTTCCTGCTATCCCTGAATGATCTATGTTACCATTGTAACACATGTAGTAATGGCAGGTTTTATGTTTACTACAGGTTTTTTCTTTTTTCGTATTATTTCGAGCACACCACAATAAATGGTACAATCATTTACACGTGTTCTGTCTTCAACGATAAATCCCCCGTGTACACACACACACACATATATATATATATATATATATATATATATATATATATATATATATATAGCTAATTAGAGTTTTATATGTCTACCCCGTCAGACGACGCTAGAACGCAAGACGGAGGCCAGCGAAGTATCAGCCGGGGAAAGCAGCGTCGGCAGGCAACAATGCCGAGCGGCTACACGCCAGCTCAGTGTGACAAACAGTCACTGAACTGAGTGCGTCCAAGTCTCTGTTCTGAACTTCACGCGTCATACTGTGCACAGAACTGTGTTGTCAGATGACACAATGAATCCTTAGGCACGTGAAGAGAGTTCACTGGAGACTTTTGTAAGGTATATTGTATTTTGTTACATCACTGAGTGACAAATCATAAATCATTACCTATCTTATGTTTTCTTGGTTCTAATTTACGTTTATGATAATCAACCCATAGGTCACACATATAATATGTTAAATTAGGTATGCTTACTACAGCTACCAGTCTTACCTTCAACAGATGAATATTGGATCTCAAACCCGCTTCTTCTGAATCGAGAATCAGATAGGAAATAAACGAAAACCGTATTTCCGCTGGATGTGATATCGCTAACCAAGAATCTGTTGTCACATATCGAGTGTATCAACGGGGCTGTTGCATCATTTCCATCGTATATGTACACGCGGTCGTAGCTGCACTGGTCATTGAAGCTGTGGATATCGAATCTGGTGAAGTGCAACTGGACCCTCTGTAAATAAAGCAAAACGTAACGCAACCAGGAAATATAATATTATTGGTAAGTCTAAGAATTACTAACCTAATTAAGATCATGTTAATACGCTATTTTCTGGTTGATACTGTAGACAGTGTAGAAATACAAATAAACAACCTTATGATGAAACCTTTCAAGTTTTCAGTGATCATTCGTGGGTTGTGGGGTATGGTTTGGTGATCATGGCATTAGAAGTGTTTTCTCATTTCGTTTAGACCATCGTCAATCCACTTCAGTTGTATTGTGTGCATCAGTGGATGTGCGCGAGGGTGTGTGTGTGTGTGTGTGTGTGCGTGCGTGCGTGCGTGCGTGCGTGTGTGTGTGTGTGTTTGTGTGTGTGTGTGTGTGTGTTCCAATTTTCATAAAGGATGATCCACCTTTATTACTAAATTACATGCCTATTTATCTCCATAATGATTACAAATTAACGAACAACAGCTTAAAGATAATGATAATGTTATCAGTTGCTAGGTTCCACAATCAAGACGCACAGAAGAGGAAAAGGGCGAAGTATGTAAAGATATAGATGGTGAGATGCACGCTGTACCAATTTGCGAGATAATGGTGGTGGCAGGAGACATAAATGGCCTTGTATTAAGAGATCCGACATGATGTAATGACGTACACGGAGGGGAAAAGAATCGAGGTCGAAAACGATACAGGCACTCTAGACTAGACTTTGCTACAGCCTGTCATCCGGAGATACCGAATACAGTCAACCATATGAAAATAACCACCTTGTAGCTTACCCTGGGTATAACATCAAGGGATGAAAAACCCAAATTGGCTACATTGTGGCGAGGAAAGAGCATGCTAAGGAATACAAAACTGAAATACTACCCTCGAAGGGAATCACCACACAACACAACACAACATGACATAACAAGACAGAGGAGAACAGATTGTAGAAACTGAAATATGAAGACGTGTGAGAGCATTTCTGGAAAAATTACTGGAGAGACAATCGTAAACAGATGAAATAACAACAGAGAACATGGAAGAATGGTGGGAAGAAACTGTGGAGCAGATCAGGAGGTGTGTGGGGGAAGTCAAAGGGAGGTCAACGGGGAAGAACAAGCCCGAAGTAGAAAGGTGGTGATGGATGCCGACATTACGAATGTAATTAAAAAAACGAAAGACAGACTGAATATATGGAAATGAATAGGAGCAGAGAGAGACTAGACAGAGTACGAGGGAGCGAACATGGCCTACGCATGTGGTGACACAAGTGAGAGAAGAAGCGTTAGAGGTTGAACAACAACCTGGACAACAAAGATGTTCAGAAGGACATCCATAGAATAGAGTTAGGGACCCTGCAGGACGTACGCCAGATACATAGCGAAAGACTAACTGGAGAAATATTGATGAATAACATCAAAGAAATGTGGGGCTAATACTTTAATGAGCTGATAAACGAAGACAACGCAAGAGTAGAAAGCGAGGAGAGGGATGTTTATCAAGGAATGTAAGCAGTATTAGTGACAAAGAAACAGACAAATCACACAGAGAGATGAAAAGTGGAAAACGTGTAGCAGCAGATGAAATATCAGCTGAAATTTTGCAGTTTGCATACATTTACTGTACTGACTATTAAATTGTGTCATGACTTCAGACCACATGCCAGCGGGTTGGCGACAGAACATACTGCTTCCAATCGTCAATAAAAAACGGGAGAAAGTCATAACGGCGAGAGTACCACGTGATGGACAGAAGGACACCAGAGTGATATTCATAAACATGGAGGAAGCGTATGACACAGTAATAGGGGAGGATATGTGGAGATGTGGGAGAGAAAGGAATTGATCGGAAAGGTATATTATTCTGATACAGGATAGGTACCCGGGGTCTGTATTGATTCCATACCTACTCCTGATACTAATGGACGTCTTGAAGGAAAAGGTGCGAAAAGATCCACCAGAATAAATTATGTTCGCATATGATATTATACTGTGTGGGGAAAAAGTGGTAGACATGACAGAGTACCTAATGAGGTTGATGAAGGCTCTCGACGTTTAGTCGACCGAAAACGTAATTCATGCATACCATATTCGAACCGAGTAATGAGATAAACAGACCTACTGTGACTACACTGGGAGACGAACTGGAAAAAGTGGCACACTTAAACAAATCTAGGGTCAGTCGTGGAAGACAAAGGATGCAGCATGGAAGTGGAGATCAAGTAGAGAGGAGGCCAGTGCAATGAAACAGTAGTCAGACCAACAATGCCTTACGGGGCAAGAGATCGAGGTAACGACAAAAAGACAAGCAACAAAGATATAATAGAAGAATAGAGGAACAATGTGAGGGACATATGCATTCAAAACATAACAGAGAGACGACTGA
>JAODUO010001163.1:0-37500 GCA_025642075.2 Ridgeia piscesae | reverse complement strand
TTACAGTGGGCCAACAGTCTTCACTTGGGTCCACCTGCGCACCTCTCGGAAAACGTAATTTTGTATTGATTGACTTTTTATTTTTAGTGGGGAGGGAATTCAGATAAATTGCGCACTTGGTGACAAGTTTTTGCAATTTGGCATGGTGTCAGGTATGGGCATAAGGTTTTCAAAAACCACCGCATACAAGTTGGAGTAGCCCCCTGGTGGCCCGTATGCGCAAAATCCAATATGGCCGCAGAAGCCCGTGATCTGAAATAGATAATGGCTTATCTTTGGTTCTATCAGCACTACATCAACGTGTAATACCACAATTTGTATGTTTATTGGGGCGAGGAATCCATTTCTGACGTTATTTTCCTTTTTTCAGGTCATTTACAAGGTGAAATATGTATTTATAGGATAAATATGTCATCTCTCAGGAACTAAATCACAATGACATATTATAATTTATACAATTATCTATATTGTGTTATCATCTACAGCCGACAGTCATCTAGTAGTGTGTTATCAGCGCTCAATTCTCTTTTTTTTCTTTTTGCAGCTCATGCATAAGGTGTAACCTGTTTTTGCATGAACATTTACAGGAAAGAATGAAGCTATTACTCTATTTTTATTTTGTTGAAAACATTATCAGTCCGATGTTATTCATACAATGATAGTTGCTAGATTGTCATTTCAGGTCTCTATCCTGATGTGGCACAACTACAGTTATATCTAACAAAACTGGATACAGACAGTCCCGAGACAAGTACAATTATCGATTGAATATTTTATATCATCATGAGCGACGAACATCCTTTCGAGCGACATTTAATTGCAAGGAAAGACACTGATTGGGCATTGTGTTGCTTGAGCCAGAATAAAGCTAAGAAAGACTTGCGATGTCCTTATAAGAAGGAGTGCTATCATGAAGCATATCATCTTCAAGGGCTTGACGCCCAATTTATGATGCCCAATTTATCATGTTCAATTGTATTGAACATGATGTACCTTTACCTCTTGGAGTGAACTTGCAGTGTTTAAATGATGGTTCAGGGATCGCCAACACATTGCTAACAAATAACGCTAGCTATCATAATGGATGTTGAGGACGATTCCGCTCTCATATTGTGCAGCGAGCAAAAGCAAAGAGAACAAAACTCTTTCTAGCTTTAATGCGAGTATCGACCGCAACACTGTTCAATGTGTCTGCTGTGAGAAGTTTCAAGATGATAGCGAAGAGCAAATCTACCGAGCTAGGAGTGAAAACTGTGGCAAGAACTTCAATACATGGGCTGTGGAATCCAGGAATTCATGCACGATTGAACACTGCACTCAATGCAGAGGATGCAGAGGCTGGAGATGTGCATTATCACACATCTTGTTATACAAAGCACAAGAATGATGCCCGTGCTGCAAAATTGAAGTCTTCTCATGCTAAGAGAGGCTCTCCGGTTGGATGCAGCTATGAGCCTTTTGGTAATCGCTCAGCTTGTCGCGTTTGTGGAGTTCAATCATTCACTTCAAGCTTGCTGACTTGAGGAAGCTCTATGATTGTCGTCTCAATCAACTGGGCTCTGATTGGATCGGAGTTTACGTGCACCAGAAAAGATTCAAAGAAAATATATTAGAGAAGCTAGGACCGGACTGGTCAGAATACTCAGATTGGTCATGATGTTTACGTCTCTCATAACAAAAAAATTGGCGCAGCATTGGCACAGAATGTTAACCTTCAGATGTCCGAAGATGAGGCTAAGAAAATTATTCATGTTGGTATCATGCTGCGCAGATTCATTCTTCTGCAACATATGCCGTTTGATGGATCATTCAACTCAAGTTGTCTGAGCGAACCAGTTGCCAAGCCTCTTCTGACTCTTCTAGAAGTGTCTTACTCCAATCAGAAGAAGGAGAGAGATACACCATTTCCTCTGTAAGTGGGACTGAAATTACATGCGCATGATCGCCAGAAAGGAACCATCAGCACATTCCATGCACTTGGCATATCGGTATCGTATGACCGAGTAATGGATGTCAGGAGGGGACTCGCTCAAGCGGTGTCAAAGCTATTTCCTGAGGATGGAGTCGTTGTGCCTTCAAACATCAAGTCGGGAGTCTTCACTACTGGCGGAGTCGATAACATTGATGAATCTGGACTTATTGAGCTCCATGGTACTGCCATATCCCTAACCAATCATCTGACTCGTGACACCATGAGGGTGGACCCCCCACCTCTAAGTCTGGATGCTCCTGAAGCTGCCACGGTCCAGCTTCCTTCTGATTTCGCAAGTGTGCCTTACGTCGATGAGTATGCTGCAGACATAACACTTTCATCAATTCCAAATGGAACAGCCAGGCCAACATTCGCTGAAAATATCCGATCAGGAGTTCCCGATGAAGCATGGCTCAGCCATCTCTACAAAGTCCTGACTGAAAAAGATGGAGTGCTTCAAACAACATCAGTGACCTACTCTGGGTTCTTATTCCATAACCAACGCGAAGAAGAAGTCAGACCGAGGGCCACCGTTGGAGTGTTCCCCATCTTCTATGATACGGCCTCGACTAAGGCCATGCAGAAACATGCAATGTTTGTCATCAAGAAGGCGATAGAGTTTGTGAATCTTGGTCAGGTCCCAGTTATAGAAGGTGACTGTCCTCTTTATGTACAACAGAAGAAATGTCAGTGAGCCTACCCGAACGAAGTCAGTGAATATAAGATGGTGTGCGTCGTGGGCTTTCTACACATCGAGATGACATCCCAAGAATGCGGTGACAAGCTGTTGATAGGATGTGGCTGGGACCGGATGTTCTCCTTAGCCAGAATCTTCACTACTGGCATTGCAACGTCTCTCCTAGCAGGTAAGCACGTCAAGCGTACATGGTATGCATACCAGCTCACTCTTGCCTGGCTCCATGTGCTCAAAGTACAAGCATATGATCATTACTGCAGCTGTGGTGGCCCGTTTGACCCATGGAGTTGTTCGCGCATGGGCGCGCATGCGCAATGATCGCTTTTAGCTGTTCTGACGCGCTGTGACGTAGTGGCCCGGGCCGAGATTCGACTAAGCGGACATTGCGCATGCGCATGTAAACGTCAGAGCACGCCATGATCCGAGTTTGTGTTGGTCTTGGTGACAGCCCAGCCAGCAGTCACTCCGTTTGATATTGTAACTTGTTCCACGAGAAGTGTGTAATTTTTTTTGAAATGGAGGAAGAATATACGGAATATATGTCATGCGTGAAGGAATTTTTTATTCACGGATCGCATCGCCGTGGAATCAGCAGACGTCTGAGAGACGCGGTCGGCAAAGCGACGAGGGATCAAACGTATGAGGTAGATAGCCTAATTTTGCCAGCATAGCCTATAACTAGTATAAGTAGCATAGTATAGTACAACTAAACTTGTTTTTATGTTGTCCCATTAATTTAATTGGACTTGGAATTGAAAATTACGTGCAATGACACTTCCCGAAGGGCAGAGGCTATTCACACAGATGCTCAGCGCATACTGGTAGGACTAATATTCGCTATACCTTGGCAAAACCACTTTATTGCTACTACAACAAAAAAAACAGAACCGTCTTTCACAGTGTATCAGTGTGCTAAATCTTAAATTCCATGATTGGGGTTTAAAAAAAAAAAAATTTCTTATAGTAATATAAACCAGTATTGTCTCTAAAATCGTGTATCTTGTCTACTGTGTAACCGGGAAAAAAAGTCATTATTTATATGCCTACCTTGATACAATTTTATTGTGAAACATACTTTCCAGTTTACCATTTTAAAACTTATTTGCATAACTTAGTATCCTCATAACGTTAGTGAATGAAAGTAAAAGGGACTATTTCTTCATCACAAGGTTGCAGTACACAGGGGTTTTTGGGCTGTTATATATGTCTCTGTTGCTTTGAAAGTTTCATGTGACTTGAGCAAGATACCTTACAGCTTATACTGGTGAGTGTCACACAAATTATTCCCAAAAATGGTGTTCTTGCTATCATCGTACTATGATAATGTCCTACAAAGGAATTGGGTATCACTGGATAGTGTCAACATTCTGACAACTAGTGTTAGTTAATATTTAGTATTATGACAAGTTTTATTCTCACTCTCAGCTCATGGATGTAAGTAGGACTTTATCTGTAACCATTAATTAATTGTAGTTAGTTAAGTATTCACGATGTACCATATTAGCATAACATTACATTGACATTGTATAAGTAACTTAGGTTAACAAACTGTGACAAAGTATGAACTGGATGTATCCACTATCTAGTGCATGCCCCACTGGGGCCAGACAAAATAATATTAATGATCAACTGGCCTGCTGGGTTTCACTTGGGTTAATAGAAAACGCATGTCCACTATATGGTAGTAATAGAGATGCACAGCCATGTTAATGACCTAGATATACAGGCCAAAGGGGAGGTACCAATTAAAAGAAGTCCAAACAAGATTAAATACTACAATCCATTTTATTATATCCTCAAATTACGACCCACGCACTAATCACATCTACATAGATGTCCAGCCAGTTACAACACAATACTTTTTGTTTTACCACACACAGACAGACACCCTGCATGCTCAGCTCCTGCTGCCCAAACCCCCTCAACTTTATTCTCACAATCTTCTTATCTAAGTAGCCTGACTCACATTCAAATTAACCAATAATTCCCCCAAGCAACCAAAGACAAAGCATCAACTAGGCTCTGGTAATTATTAACATGTGATTTGGGGGGTCTTCATTTTCCACCAAGCATACTTAATGATAACACATTGACTAGACTACTGGTAATTATTGACATGTGGTTTCTGGTTTTCCACTATTAGCTCATTCTGGTTAAACACCTACTGCTAATTTATTCCTAACCTGTAATTTATAATAAGCCCTACCATACCAACACAACAATGTTTATAATTGCTAGCTGTCTTATTTTGTTGCTGTAGTTCATATTATCCCTAACATTGCTAGTTTATGTAGAAGGCGCAAAAAAAATATATAGTCAGTACATTGTATAACAGACAATTGCATTTCATCATATTATTTTATGTGACTTTACATAATATCATTTGCAGATTAGTATGCTTAGGGGGCTTAACAAGTGGGTTTTGTATTTAAAAATTAAATGTATGTTTCTCCAGGCAAGGGTGGACAAGGGAAAGCTTCAACAGGATGAACAACGCCAAGGCAGGCCGACCTTGAGCAGCTGGACAACAATAGCTTGTTCTCGGTTAACCACGAGTTTGTAGTACTAACAAGTACTTGGCCCCTCCCCACCAACCCTGTTCAAAACCAGACACTGTATTAGTAAATACTTTATTAAATTAAATTAAATGTCATGAACAGATTCATAATTTTGTCTTCTTTGTCTGGATGTATGTTTCACCTATTAAAAACAGGAAACTGTTATTGGTAATTGTGTTGTGAAATTGTGAAAAATAAGTGTGTTGATGCTTTATTTAATAATAAAGGAATGAAAATGCTATGTTGTGAATGTTCTTATTTTAACAATTTGTTGTTTCCTTGTCTGTTGGACTTCCTTATGAGAACATATGTAGTTGTTAACTTGTTTCTTCATTGATCTTTATTTGTAAGTCACCAGTACTGTTTCCCAGCCTGGACATTGGGATCCCAAAAGAGAAGTTGACATGCATTCACCAAATTATGTAGTTTTATAAAGATAATTAACTTTTCATGTGGATTTATCAATTTATTTTATAAATTTGCTTTGTAATTAAGGGTAAATACTAATGTCTCGGGTTTTAGTTGTTGTTCAATTCCAACTGGTATGCCTTTGTGCACAAATACCCCTGGTATGGGGTTATTGACCGAAACATTGCATTTACCCTTGTAATTTTCTAATATTCATGTGAAAGTTGTATAATCAATAACAACTGTAGCCAAATTCCGCCATTGGGGCCCCCTTTTTTCCCCTCACCCGACTCCCAAAATTTTAAAGAAATTTAGTACAGTTGTTGGTTCACATGAGTATATCAAAATAAAAAATAAAATAAAAAAACTAGGTCAAGTACAAAAATAAGGCCTGAACTTTGCCCCTTTAAACTAAGAACCAATTCATTAAAAAACAAAAACAAACAATATATCATCGGAAAGCCAATAAACATGTGCATATAACTGTCATAAAATTAAAACAATTGTGTATATAAGAATGTTGTAATTTTAGAAATTTGACCTTTGGCCTCAGATACCCATAAATGTATCCTCCGATTTTGCTAATATTTTTAAAATATCCTTACTATTGCAGAAAGTCCCTGAAAATATTAGAGTGGGGCAGTGGGCAAAAAATAAGTTTCAGAGATACATTAAATTAAGTTCACCCGTAGATGAAAAATTGCACAAGCTAGGATAGCACTGTTAACCCAATAGAAACGTACAGCCCAAATTTTGATTTTGCTAATATTGTGTACCCAAGATCCAATATTATTGCAGAAGATCTTTTAAAATATTAGATGGGCAAATAATAAGTTTCAGAGATACATAATTAAGTACACCTGTGGATGAAAAAAATTCACCAAGATAGCCCGTTTTGCAATCAAACTTACCCAATCTCTGATGTATAAATCCATAATGTAATATGTATAATTATATAATTGCTATGCAATATACCAGGAGATATTGTTATGCAATTATCCATCAGAGGGACAAGATCATGCACATGTAAATTTTGTCTGTAATGTTATGTGATTTATGGCATACAAAGCAATGTTAAAGCATACAAATGACCAACTTGTATTGCATAATACATATGATAAGCATTGCAGATTGAATTGTATTGACAGTTGATCATGATCAGCTGAAGCTTCATGTGTGATGATTTCAGTTTTATTAGATTGAGAGATAATATGTCAATTGATCTGAAAAAGGTGAAGTCATGAAATTTATCATTAGTGAGCACATATACATATATCTTTTACACATCAGAAACTGCTGTATGTTCATATTGGGTTATACAGTATTATCCTGGTGCAGTTTTTCATCCACGGGTGTACTTAATTTAACTTTATTATTTGCCCACTCTAATATTTTCAGGGACCCTTGTGCAATGGTATAGGATATTGTGTAAAAAATATTAGCAAAATCAAAGGATACGTATTTTGGATATCTGAGGTTAAAGGTCAAATTTCAAAAATTACAACATTCTTATTTACACTAATGTTTAATTATGTGTGCATGTTTATAGGCTTTCCAATGATACATTGATTGTTTCTCTGGCTTTATTAATAGCAGAGTTACAGGCATTAATGTAGCAGTCAGTATGCGATTTGGGTCAAAGTTCAGATTTTTATTTTTTATTTTGGTATTTCGCATGACTTAGTTGCTAATATTTCTACATTTGTGTGATTTCATCATTGCAGGACCTACATGACAATGCGTTCACAGAAAGTAGAGCATAGACTAGCTGAGTGGGAAACGTGCCACCTGCCTTCCAGGACAGGGTGTGGCAATGTCATATTTTTTCTTATGGTAAGCCTTTCTCATACCTGACTGGAAAAAACTGTTTTATATATATATATATATATATATATTTATTTATATATATAAATATATATATATATATATATATATATATATTTATATATATATATATATATATATATATATAAACAGTTTTTTTCTTTTTTATCCACTTAAAATATATATATATATATATATATATATATATATATATATATAAAATATATAATAAAAAATACAATATACATACGTGTATATACATTGTTTGGGTTTTTGCCAAAAAGTTATATTTATGTTTAATCACAATACATTTTGTGTGTATATTTTCCGTACTTATTGAAGGCTTTCAAATTCTATATGTGCTACTAACCACCAGTAAGCATGTCAAATTGTAAAAGAAATTGTGAAGCAGATCGCTTTGTGTTGCTGTTTGTCACAAGTACCTATTATAACTTCAAATTAATGTATCTGCTAGAATGCTGAGGCTTAGTGAAAGAAATGTTTTTACATTTCAGATTAGACACAACACTATAGTTTACTATAATAATATTACACAGTACTAATAAATAAAAAAAATTATATTACTGCAGAATGCCGAGGCTTTGGTGAAGGGGGTGCCAGTTGGTATCATGGGTCAAGCCCAGGCGTCCGGCTACAGGAACTATGTTGAAGAGAGACTTAAGCAAGTTGGCAACAGGAATTCCTGCTCGAGTCCCAACTGCCAATCCCAGAAATCAGTCCACTACGTGGCGTGTGAGAACTGTTTTGGTTGGTGGCACATTGAATGCGCACATGTGTCACAAGAGTCAACTCATTTCTGTTGTGACAGCTGTTCACATAGAATACAGTAGAATGGCAATGACAGATGTGTCGGTCGGTCGGTCGGTCGATCGATCGATCGATCGATCAATCGATCGATCGATCGTATCGATCAGTCGATCGATGATCAATCGTCAGTCGATCGGATCGAGTCTGATCGGTCGGTCGATCGATCGTCATCGTCGATCGTCGGTCGGTCGGTCAGTCGGTCGGTCGGTCGGTCGCATTGCATGACTAGTGCATTTGATTTGTATGCACTTTACAATAAACCAATTTGTTATCCAATGGTGACTGCCAACAGTCATGACTTGCATGACTAGTGCATTTGATTTGTATGCACTTTACAATAAACCAATTTGTTATCCAATGGTGACTGCCAACAGTCATGATTTGCATGACTAGTGCATTTGATTTGTATGCACTTTACAATAAACCAATTTGTTATCCAATGGTGACTGCCAACAGTCATGACTTGCATGACTAGTGCATTTGATTTGTATGCACTTTACAATAAACCAATTTGTTATCCAATGGTGACTGCCAACAGTTGTTATAAATTACATACATATGTTACACAACGTTTGTCTTCCACATAAATGACATTTTTAGAACAACTGATATATTTAATGTATCACTAGTTTACACATTTGATAAGGTTTACTGAAGAACATCATGTTTAAGACTGTAATAAAATAGGATGGTTTAATTGTAACAAAGTATATGTAAATATTAAATAAATAATAATTGAATGCATTAAATACAGTCGTTTAATTACATGAAAATTAGTATGTATCAATCTACTTCTAAAACAAGTTTACCAATTTTCCTAAACTTGAAACAGCAAAGCTGGCCACTATTCATTAATGCATCTCATATCAATCGATAATCTACACTACATATCTCTGTAAATTACATTCAGGGAAGTTTACAAACAATACAAAGTAAGTTACATAAATTTGTTAGATTTTACAATACAGATTATGTATATCATAAGCATGTGTTATAGATTAAAGGCACGGTTATCAGAATACATTAAAAACCCAGTATTGGACATATTAAACTCCTACACAACTGCTGTATGTCTTGTGCCCCCTATATATATATATATATATATGTATATATATATATAATTATTATACATATCGTTTGGTTTTAATTCCGCATGACCAGCCCATGTCAAACTATTCCTCGTCAATTTCTTCTTAATATTTATATATACACATATATATATATAATATTTCTACATTTGTGTGATTTCATCATGGCAGGACCAAACGATATGTATAATAATTATATATATATATACATGTATATATATATATACATGTATATATATATACATATATATATATTATACATATATATATATATATATATATATATATATATATATATATATATGTATATATATATATATATATATATGTATATATATATATATATATAATTATTATACATATCGTTTGGTTTTAATTCCGCATGACCAGCCCATGTCAAACTATTCCTCGTCAATTTTTTCTTAATATTTTCCTCCACTCCAACCTCCACTCTCAGTTCACCCGTTCTTCGCTTATCAGCTCTCTTAACTCCAATGAGTCTTCGTACCAGGTTGGTTTCGCAAACCTGGACCTTCTCCTCTTGTTTCGCTGTTAGTCTCACCGCGTCTCTGGTGCATTCCTGTATCCCAGGGGTAACACATGAGCTGACACACATTTCCTTTTTAAGTTTCCATTAGTTCCGCCTGTCTCCCACCATCTCTGCAACTTTCCCTTCCAAGCGTTAAATTTGCCCCTGCTGTAACCCTCTTTATAACCAAAGCAAATTACCTAATCGATTTTGCACTGGGTAATTGAAATTTCATAAACTTAATTTATTCATTTTAATAAACAACGTAACATGTTGTGATGTTACCCGTTAAATGCCAAAACCTTGTAATCAATGTTAAATTAGGAATGTTTAATTATTGTTTCATCAAAGTAAGTATAGACATTATATATATATATATATATATATATATATATATATATATATATAATATAATATATATATATGTATAATATACATTTTTATATGTATATATATATGTATGTATATATATATAATTTTTTTTTACATATATATACATACATATATATATATATATATATTACATATATATACATACATATATATATATATATATATATATATACACCTGTACATATACCTATTACACACATATATATATACTGGGTATATATAAAATTTATATATATATATATATATATATATATATATATATATATAATTTATATATATATCATTATATAT
This sequence comes from Ridgeia piscesae, assembly GCA_025642075.2. Lineage (NCBI taxonomy): Eukaryota > Metazoa > Annelida > Polychaeta > Sabellida > Siboglinidae > Ridgeia > Ridgeia piscesae. The sequence goes on along the minus strand of JAODUO010001163.1, from coordinate 26,912 downwards.
ACATATATAACATATATATATATATATATATATATATATATATATATATATATATATATATATATATTCACACACACAACACACTTTTATTGTCGGATGGCCCCTCCAATGCAAAATCCTGGCTACACCACTGAAATGAAGGTACTTTTGACAAGATTGATATCAGGCGTTTACATGCATTTGTTCGTGGCGGGGTAACAAATAGCCATCTCCCAATAAAACGAAGCAGGACACTGCGGCTGTGCATATAGACAGCGCCACGCGTCACCTATTGCTGTAGCCTCGATACTAATTATAACCTCGACTGGCGAAAAATAACGCTCTAAATAACACAACACGTTCGAGTGAGTGAAAATGATCACATAAGTTAATCCTTTTTTATTAAAGATGTGCATAATAACAATATGATTTCAATACTTGATGTATTACTAACGGAAACTACGTTAGTAACAAAGGCGAATCCTGGCCCGGGTCGAATCTGGGACCGCTACTGTCGCAGTCCCAGATTTGGTCGAATCCTGGACAGGTCGAATCTGGGACCACCACACCGCGATGGTTATGGGCCGCATGAGCCCATGGAGATGTGGGAGAAGCGGCATATCAGCAATGTGCCAACAATAAACTAGTAAGAACTGTAATGCAGTGTTGATAAATGATGCAAGGAAGCTCATGTTCTCTCACAGCTTAAGGTCCCTGGACTCCATCCCGCCAACCAAGAATGCCTTATTCCAGCATATCAAGCGTGCCCTGCTAGTTGTAGCCTTTATCTGGAAGCAATCCCTCTCCAAGACTCCAGAGATCCCAAAACCCAGTGAAATGGGCTGGAAATGGAACACCAGGACAAAAGAGTGGGTACCATATTGGACAGATCTGTCGGACGTCAGCCAGGCATGCTCGCTGCTCCTCCACTGTGGCTATAGTGTTGCCTGTAAGGGAAACTGCAACTGCCATCGAGCTGGACTCCGATGTAGCTGTCTGTGCAAGTGCGAAGGAGGTTGCATATATAATGACAAAGAAGGCTGAGTTGATCATGGCAATGATGTGCGCCGAGTACTATGGTGCAGACATTAAGCTGATTAAATTAATTATATTTACTTATTACATCCCTGGACTGTTGGTACAAATATATTTTCAACAATAAAAGTAAAACATTGCTGCTGTAAACAATTATGTGTACAGCCAGGCATGATATTCGCATATGGCTTAGCTTCCAAATTAGGTCTAATTTGGCTAAAAGTGACCATTAAAATCGGTCCACTTTCTAAATGACCTGAAAAAGGGAAAATACCTTCAGAAATGGATTCCTCGCCCCAATAAACATACAAATTGTGGTATTACACGTTGATGTAGTGCTGATAGAACCAAAGATAAGCCATTATCTATTTCAGTTCACGGGCTTCGGCGGCCATATTGGATTTTGCGCATTTTTGAAAACCTTATGCCCATACCTAACACCATGCCAAATTGCAAAAACTTGTCACCAAGTGCGCAATTTCTCTGAATTCCCTCCCTGCTAAAAATAAAGTCAATCAATACGAAATTACGTTTTCCGAGAGGTGCGCAGGTGGACCCAAGTGAAGACTGTTGGCCCACTGTAAACCCATTGCTCTCAAACAAGGGGCTCCTAAAAGACCCTGTAATAATTCTCTGGGAAAATGATCAAATCATATCAAACCAAATCTCTATTGCAGGTACTCCGAACGCGTTCTATGTGAATGTCGCCCAAGACAGAGCAAACTGAATCTATCTCGAAAGACAGAGTAAACCATCCCAGCATCCAAACAATAACTGTCCACATCCCTGCTCCTACTGCTTTTGATTCTAGTCCCGTCACCCCTGAGAGCATCAATACTCTCATTTCTAAATCAAATTCTAGAAAAACCTCTTGAGTTGAACGCATCCCTGCACAATCACAAACTCTTGCAGTAACACAATTTCAGAACCACCATCTGACGCTCTCATTCGCACTTTGCTGCAACAAGATTCTTCTTCCACATTACAATGGTTAAAAATCAATCAGATGAAGGCTAACCCAACTAAATTCTAAGATATTAGCTACTATAAGAGGGGAACTTTATGTGAAAATTATGTTGTCCTTCACGGTATTTAGATCGATCATTCACTAACATTTAACAAACATCACTAACATCTGCCAAAAAGGCAGCTAGACAGCGGTCTTAAAACATCTCGGCCCTCTCCTTACCCGACAAGGGAAACTGCAATATATATATATATATATATATATATATATATATATATATATATATATAAAATAAAGTTCAATATTAGCCAATTATCATGCATAATAATAATACACTTAAATAACTCAATTTATATATATATATATATATATATATATATATACATATATATATATATAACTCATTATATATATATATATATATATATATAATTGAGTTTGACATAAAATGTATGTTTTATCAACATGTAACTTGACTTGAACTTGAACTTTTATTTGGCATATAAACAACACAATACAACAGACACAGAACATGTGTTAATAATGAATACCAGGACGCCAGAAATAACTAAACTAGTTGAAGCAACTGGACGCCCTTTAAAATTACATAATAATTTCTACCTCTAGTAGTACATGATGTACATAATAATAATTTAGTTAATAGCAAGATAATAACAATGCTTATACTAAGAAAAGAATAATACTAATCACAATACTTATACTATGAAAACAGTTTGTTACTATGCATAATCTAGTTTAATAAAAGTTAGTGTGAGAAAAGATACAATTATAAATTAATATTGTTCATCAAGCAAGAATAAAAAATTCTTAATATAGGCTTGGGCAAGGAATATATTATAAAATGTCATTTTTGACTTAATACAACTTTTTAACTAATAGCTAAAATAATAATTAACTGTTTCCATGGACAACAACATATACTACAAGTACACAAATTTTTACAGAGACGTGAATGATACTTCCAGAGATATTTGATCATGAAAATGTAGAAATGTGTTATTTTGTCAAATTAGCACTTTACAAGAGACGAGCACAAAATTGAAAAACCTAACTGAAAGCAATACAAATATAAACGTTTGGAAGAAAAACCTGACATTTGGACATTTAAACTAGTTTCATTCCGGTGTGTCATTTAACAAATATTTTATAAGCCTTTTTATTTATTTTCCCCGACTACCTTACCTCAGGGAAAAATCTTATAACTTCATAATAAATTAAGAATATATATATATATATATATATATATATATATATATATTCTTAATTTATTTACTTTACCAATTTTACTGCTGATTAATATTACTACCATTTTAATGTGTCTCATTAACTGTATATATTAAGGCTCACCAATCTTATTACTGGCATTTCACTGTGTAACTGAAGAACAATTTCCATTTTAATGTGATGTTTTAAATGGACAATAAATCTCTTGAATCTTTGAATCCTTGAACCAACGATTGCTTTATTCAGCAGAGCGGTTGCACTCGCAACGTATGGCAAAAAGGAACGGACAACAATGCCTGGTTCGAAGCAAAGAAGACAAGCAATAAAACACAAAGATATTTACCTGGTCTTCGTCGACTTGTATTCTCCATCGACAATTTTCGTCGATACCATAGTTGGATCCAAACTCTCCTCGTGCCTCGGTCAATAGCGCCGTCTCATTGCCACACGCTCCTGTAGAGATATTCATAACAATCAGCATTACATTAGACCGACCGACACACAGACACAGACGCATGCATCCATGCATGCATGCATGCATGCATGCATGCATGCATGCATACATACATACATACATACATACATACATACATACATACATACATACATACATACATACATACATACATACGGGTGGCCAAACAAAATAATTTTTGAAATCAACAATGCATGCGGGCTAAAAGATGAGGTTCGGTGAGAAAACAACTGTGATAATATTTCAGAGAAATCCATTGAGAGGAACAGACGTCTCAACGCACCCAAAGTATATCGCATAGTGATACGTTTAAGAACTTGACAATTTGACAGTCACTTGTGTTCAATAGTTAACCTATGAATGATCTGTCCTGTGAATATATTGGTTGATTTGGACTCTTTAGGTCCTTGAACAAATTCAGCTTGAATGCCCAAGTGGCCACTATGAGGAAATCGGGTAATTTCCATAAATCCAAGATGGCCATTTCTGATGTTAACTTGTCAGTTCAAGGTCAAGATCAGATGCTGAAGGTAATAGTCACAGTTGAAGTGTGTCACTTTGTCCAGCTCGTCTACAGTAGGTCTTTCTTTCTTTCCAGTCCTATCGAATTTAAAGTGCTTGAATTGGCTTTTCTGTCGACTAACCCTTATACCTCTTTCATTCAGTGCCTTCCTCCACTTTTCAAGTATCTCAACAACACGGCACAATGCAAACTTCATTGATTATGGTGAATATTTTATCACCTTCACCATCAACATGTCCATCAATATGAGGAACAGATATCAGGTCAATGCTGATTCTTGGTGTTCACAACCTTCTCGCCAAACTGGCTACTTTCACCAATCACACTGCGTAACTTTGCCATGTTGTTTCTACGAACATCGATTATAACCACATTACTCTACATTCATCAGCATCATCATCATCATTGTGCAGTCAAAGTGTCCCGCGGTTGGCGAAGGCCTCAACATGTGTCTACATCTGCCTATCTGTCAGATGGCACCCTTTCAGTAGTCCTCTAGTTCGTTTCTCCACTCGCACGCCGGTTTTCCTTTGTCTTTCCTTTCGTTGGGGTTCCTGGTGGTGATACGAAATGTCCATTGGTTATCTCATATCCTGCTGACGGACCCTGCCCCTGCCCATGTCCACTTCCGTCTTCTGATTTGTTCAATCACGTCTGTAAACTTTGTCTTTTCACTTACCCAGATGTTTGTTTTTCTGTAAGTGATGTTTAATATACTCCTTTCCATCTTTGTTTGTGCGGCTCCTTGTACGTTCATTGCTTGGCTGTTGAGTGCCCATGTTTCCGTGCCGTATGTCATTGGTCGAAGTATGCATGAATTATAGACTTGTTTCTTCAAGCATGTTCCTATGTTACTCTTGAAGATGTCGCAGTGTTTGGTGAATGCTATTCTTCTTTGACTGTCTTTGTCTTGGTTATTGTCTCTGGTGCTGTATCTCTATCCCAGGTAGATGTAGCTTTCAACCTTCAACCATATATTAGTGTGTCATTTTCCATCATCAGACATTACAGCTACAGCTAATTCCTGTAGCATTTGATGTAGTTCATGTGGTGTATTAGCAAATATGAGTATGTCGTCGGCGACGCGAAGATGACTAAGATATTTGCGGTCAATCTTCAAGCCTCTGGTTTCCCAAATCAGTCGTCGAAACATACTATCGGGTGCTGCCATAAATAGCTTGGGTGGTATGGTATCTTTCTGTCATACTCCTCTCCTGGTGTTGACCTTGTTGTTTTTTCTTTGTGTAGGTGGACTGTCATGGAGCTGTTGGTGTACATTTCCTTCATACACATATTCTATCTCCTATTCTTGAAGCGAGGTTAGTACTGCTTGAGTTTAGACTGAGTCGAAGTTTTTCTCGTAGTCGACTGATGCGATGCAGAGTGGGATATTATATTCTCTGCACTTCTCCAGTTGGTTTACGACACGGGTGTGGTCTGTCGTTTGGTATCTGCTTCTGAATCCAGCTTGCACTCGTGCCTGGTTTTCGTCGAGTGTCTTCTCTAGCCTTTTCATTAGTACTTTCGTGTCTACTTTATATATGTTTGATAATAGATATATATATGTCTGTAATTCTTGAGGTCTTTCTTATTTCCCTTCTTGAAGATTACCATCATCTTATCGTTTTTCCACGCTGTGGGTATCCCTCTTTCTGATAAGCATTTAGTGTATAGCTTAGCATGTGCCAATGAGATAGTATCTTCTCCTACTTTCAATGTCTCAATGTTTATATGGTCGTTGCATGCTGCTATATCATTCTTTATAGCTCGCAGTGCTGTGTCCACCTCCCATGATGTTATTTCTGGTACCTCCTTTGGGTCAGTGTGGATTATGGTACTCTGGTCACTGTCGTATAGCTCGATGCAGAATTCCTCTATTCGTTCACTGATCTTGGATTTCTCTACCCTGCGTGTCTAGGAGTGTGATATATCTATCTTAGCCTCCTAGCTTCTGCGTTCTTCTTACTTTCCTCAGGCTCTTTGATATCATGATCATTTCTCGTATGATCTCTTGGTTGTATTTCCTGATGTCCTTTCCTTTTGATGGTCTTGCATATTTCTGTGTACTTGAGTCATTGTTTATCGCTGCCGTTTACCTCCATTTCTGGTCGTTTCGTCATCAGGGCTCGTGGTGTTGACGATATTTTAAATGTCAGTGGTTTGTTGATTGCCGTAGCTACTCTTAATGCGCTTTGTTGAATCATGTATGTGACTGTTTCGCTCATGGTTTCCATGTCGTGTATTTCTTGTAGTGTCTCGAATCAGTTTCTCAATTCGATTTGGAACTTGATCTTCTTTTATTCTATTTGTGTGGTATCTACTCTTGGTCATTTTTTTTCTTTCCACCTCTACGTCCAGCTTGATATTGCTCATAGCCATTCTGTGATCACTTCCAATGTTGACTTGGTTGATGACTGTTACATGTATGACGACCTCTGGTCTGGGCTTTTTCACGTGAAAAACATGGTATTCGTGATTTTGTACTTTCTTGATGCTGTCCTTTCTACCAAGGTGTCGCCTCTTTCGTTTCTCAATTCGAGCCCAAATTTGCCCATTGCCGTTTCCATAGGGCTTGTTCTTTTCCCTATTTGAGCATTGAAGTATCCCATCGCTATCGTGCAGTAGGTTGGTTTCCCTAAAATCTCATTGTAGAAGCTGTTTAAGTATTCTTCTGCATATAATGTTGTGCATATATTTGCACTATATTTAGTTTGTAACACTTTGTTATACACAGAACAAGTTCTGCTACTCTGGGGCTGATGCTGTTTACCCTCACTATATAGCCTATACATGTTCTGTTTATGAGAAAGCCTACTCCTGCCTGGCCGTTGTTGGCCTTAGAATGGCATAGTAGGTGGTCGCTTTGTAAGGTAATGAAACATTCCTCTCGTCTTCTCACTTCGCAGATCCCTATTACATCCCATACCAACCTGGTTTCCCTAAGTTCTTCTTCCAGTTCTTGTATGTGTTCATCTCTGTGTAAAGTCATGACGTTGTACGTCACTATCTTTTGTCTACCCACCCTCTGTCAGCAGCTCTTTTGATCCAGAGATTATTAGCACCCCCTGCATGTAGTCTTAGTTGACCAGAGCCACCTCCTTGGTCATGGACTCTTTCGGTGCCGTTGGGGACTGGGGGCTACGGCTTTGTTGTGCTTTGCATGCTAGTGCTGTTGGCCTACCCTTCCACGCTGGCCAGTGCAGGTTGGAAGGTGCAGACGAAATAGGGTTAACGAAATTGCCTACGTTTCGACACGGTGGCTGTATCAGATTCGAACCACCGACCTGCTGGCAACAGGAGTCGACCTGCGCTCCGGCACTCTAACCACTCTACATCACATTACTGCATTAATGGTTTAATACTTCGTATTCAATATTGCTATCCAAGATCGCAAACAAACGTTTTATGTACTTGTCTATACTAACACAGGGTGACCTATATTAGATATGTTTACTACAGCTACCTTTCTTACCGTCAACAGATGAATACTGTATCTCAAAACCGTGTCCTCTGCTGCCGTAGGAAGTAGATGTAAAATAAACCAAAATCGTATTTCCACTTGATGTGATATCGGTAACTAAGAACTTCGAGTGACATATCGAGTGTATCAACGGCGCTTTGGTGTTACTTCCATCGTATATGTACACGCCAGCGTACCGACATGTGTCATCGTAATTGTAGAGATCGAATCTGGTGAAGTGCAGCTGAACACGCTGTAAATAAAGCAAAACGTAAAATAATAATAATAATAACGATTTTTTGTGTGCAATCAAGGTCAGTGGCGCGACAAAAACCAAGGGATTAAAAGGAAACTCGTAATCGTAAAACAATGTGTGAATCGTCAATGGATGGATGAAAGTGTTATGAAGCTAAGGAGGATATGCAGCAATAAAGAGATAGGTTTTTAGACGTCGGCGGAATGAAACTATATTACTTTCTGAGTTAACACTGGCAGGAAGCGATTCCACACAGTTGGTGCGGCAGCAAACGAGAAAGCTCGAGTCCCAGCTTTCGTTTTCACCCGAGGAATGTAAACAGGGTTACTACTGGTTGAGTGTAGCTGTCTGGAATTTCTTGCTGGAGTTATCATCGAATTTAGATATGCTGGTTGTGTAGACGAGAGTGCTTGACAGGCTATTGTACAAATCTGAAAAATAATGCGATAGTGCACAGGGAGCCAATGCAATGATTTTAGAAGCGGCACAGTGCGAGAAAAACGAGGAGAAGGCATGACTATTCTTGCTAAAAATAGTGAAGTTGAAGTTTTGCTATATCCTTGTTTGCAGTATTGTAAAGGATGGAATTGTAGTAGTCAAGTCTGCTGCTTACTAGAACTGTTGCGATGGCTTTAGCAATGGAAAGTTATATAAACCGGCGAATACGACGAAGATCGCGGATATGGTAACAACAGCAACAACACCTTTTCGATATATGTTGTTTAAAATTGAAGTTTTCATCAAACGTTACTCCGAGACTTAAAACTGAGGCGGCTGGTGTGATACTCTGACCCGTACCACATTAATAAGCGTGTAATGAGAATGTCATGGTCAATGGTATCGAAAGCGGCGGACAGGCGAAGCAGGGTCAGTGCCGTAACTTTGCCATTATCATTGTTAAGGCTTATGTAATTGTGTACTTTTAAAAGAGCCATTTCTGTTGAGTGAAATTGTTTATACGCAGACTGTGACACATTGGATAAACCATTTATGTAGATTTGAGACCTAAGACGATTTGCTACAACCTTTCAAGTATTTTTGGAATGAAGCTAAGGTTGTGCATAGGCCTATAGCTGTTTAGTTCTTCTTTGGGCAATGTTGTCTTCTTTTAAGAACTGCGTTTACATGCGCGCATTTAAAATCTTCAGGAAATAAACCGTTGTGCAGTGATACATTTATGACGTATGTTATTGGTCTAATTAATACGTCAAGGCATGCTTTCAGTAGTATGGTCGGGAGTGGGTCAAGATGACAGGATTTACTTGGGGCGACATGATTATTTTTCTCACTTCACTACTTGTGGCTCGTTCAAACGATGCATGTTGAGAATTTAGTTGTGTAGAGTCTGCATTTACTATGTCTGGAGCATGACTTGTGAAAGCTTAATGTATAAGGCTTTTGTCTTTAAAATGACTAGAAAGAGTTACACAATGACTTGATTGATGCATGGGTTGGTAGAGAAGGAGCAGGCCGCCTGTGTAACATCTGATTTATGCATTTCTATAGCTGTTTTTGTGTAGCAGTGTTATTTGAGACCATATTTTCGTAATAATACGATTTTGCTTTTGACATTTGTCGGTTACATAGATGACATTGTTGTGTGTAGCGTGACCTGTCTAAGGATGAACGTGATTTACGCCAAACACGTTTCATATAGCGACGGTGCCGTTTAGTTTTGATTATTTCCGGGATCATCCAAGGAGCTGGCGGCTTTTGTGACACAGATTTAGATTTAATGGGTGCGTGTTTGTCAAGCAATTGCTTAAGTATTCGAAGGTACTGTTTGCATAATGTTCTTTAGGATGTGTGACAAGGTCGGACGTGATGATATCAGTCATAAATGATGCAATGTTGATATTGTGAATGGCTCTGTAAAACGCGTTGTGTTTGGACAGGGCTGGGGCTATAGGAACTGTAAGATCTGTAATTACTGTGTTATGGTCCGATAAGCCATCTGCGACTGTGGGTGTCTGAATGTTTTTACAAGAGGAGCGAGTTATCAAGATGTTGAACCAATGACCATGTAGCTGTGTTGTGAAATTGGCATGATGTTTTGTGTCAAATGATGCCATGCAGGATATCATTAAACGTGGTAGATGTTGCAGGTGAAGATTAAAATCGCCAACAATGTAAATTTATGTGTGCATGGTTGCAAAATTTTCCAAAGGATCCTGGAATTCTTCGAAGAAATTAGCTGAGTGACCTGGAGGGGGATAAATAACGAGGTACAAATGAAACACACAGAGAAGCATGAATTTGACACACATAGACTCAAAGCTGGTATAGTCAGGGCTGATGTGCAGATTTACTTTAAACAATTTTGAAATTAGAAAACCAACACCACCACCTAGTCCGACTAGACGTGGTTTATGGTGGAAGGTATAACCAGGAGTGGAAATGTCGACAATACATGCAACTGTGTCATGGGGTCTGAGCCAGGTCTCAGTGACAGCAAAAATATCAATTGTTTCAGAAATTATTACATCGATAAGAGAGGCGTTTTTTTCTCGAATGGAACGAATGTGAGTGGTGGATAGGCGAATGTTGTGCCTGATCACCAGGATTTTGACTGACAACTCCCGCTAGCAATAATTTCCGGGTGAAGCAAAGATTAAGGCATGGCAGACTGTATAGATATATCAAGAATTCTTGTATGCGCGTGTGTTTTGATGGCGTTGAAATGACATCCGACGACTGTGCCAGTGTGGTACACAGGATAAAATCATGGCTTCTACAAGCTGCAGAACAGGATAAAATAAAACACAATAAGAACAGTGGTGACATTTGACAACATCTGGTCAAGTGATAAAATTAATGTATCATAAAATAATTAGTGACTGAGAACAGCCAGATGTTCTAAAATAATGTACGTGTTCTAATGCTTGGCATGGGTCAAGAGCACTAAAGCTTAATAAATAAATAATATAATAAATAAATAGGTGAGAGTATAAGGTTACATTCTAAAATTGTGATATCTTTAAATCAGATTACTTATCATTTGTAAGGTTGTAATAAATCTAACCAGTTGTTATATAAAAATAACGCGTTCAAATGTATTACATAGACGTAATCAAGTGGTGTTTAAAATAAATTATAAAATAATTAAGTAGTTTCAAATGAGTTTGTAAAAGGCTAAATAAGTCTGTAAAATGCTTAATGTAGAATGAGTCTTTAAAAGGCTAACTACATATCGGTTAAAAGGCTAAATATAGATCGTTGATTTTTTCGCGCTCAGCAAAGCTTGTGCAAAGTAATGTCAAGCCGTTTAGTGCCCGTGCAAAATGAAACGTTTAGGCTAAATTAGGGCGATTCTGGGCGGTACTTTTGCAGTTTAGGCGTGCACCTCGAAAATACCATTAAAAGTATCACCTACGATGACAAAACTTCGCATAGTGTATCTACTACACCTGTACTACGCGAATGCACTTGTCACGTGATAAAAAAATAATGCATGAAATCGATCAAAATGTGTAAGTAAATAACGCGCTTTCCTCGTCGTATCATTATTGCCAGTGAACTCCGTCAGGTGGCGCCACCATCATGCTGCCGTTAAATCGTGGGGTCACACCACAATATTTTTAATATCGTCAGATTACATGAAATACGCATCATACATTTTACTTAACAACAGCTGATTGCACTTATACTTTAATACGAGCGGAAACATGTGAAACTCCGTAAGTAGATCAGTGGCTAACCAGTTCATGCTGGGCGGCTCTATTCCTGACAGCTCACCCACAGCTTGTAAAAACCCACCCGCTTAATATTTAAGGGTGCATACAGTATAGCGTTATTAGTCTAGAAAGTATTACTTAACACAGAGGCAAAACCAGACCAAGGCCAAAGCGGACACAAAGAACCGACGAATTTCAATGGAAACCCATCCTGGACCACACCGGCGGAGCGGATCTTAATGGTCATATATTACCAGCGAGTGATTTACTGAACATTGACTAAATCCTAGCGGAGACAGTTTGGACAAAGGTTGAATTTGTATAGATTTGCAGGTGTTTCTCGAGTACGTGAGGATGTTAAACTAGCGTCCTTGGGCAAACCTTGCGAGCGGAATTGTTAATTACACATGCGCACAGATGCACACTGGTTAATTTAACGGTTTACAATAAAAGGAGAGAGCGTGGTTTTTAATCAGAGGAGAGAGAGAGATCAGAGAGCGGAGATCGAGGGCGACGGAAGATGCTCGCGACTCTCCCTCCTTTTGGCTACCTAAATTAAAACATGAGTATGAGACTGAAGCTCATACTAATCGAGATTATCAAAATTACCGGCATGTATTTAAAACTTTAAAATGTAGGAGCGCTGTAGTGGACTGGCAACAGACACGCAGTGACTTCGATGTTACTAGTACTATGTTAAAGTCTATTGCCAACGCAATGTATATCTTTTGAAATTATGTATACGAACGTGAACTTCAATTTGTGAATAAAATATCCGAGATCGAACCTGGAACGAGCGTCTGTCACTTTACCCTGATTCGGGGGTTAAACCGATTCTGGCGAGCGCACACGAGAAGAGCGAGATACACACCAACGCACACACACACTCACACATATCCTGCGGAGTAACTTCCCCCGCGCACGCGTCCCAAGGGGGGTCGTTCTCTACAAGCTGCCTATTAATAGCAATGGCCAATCACTTGCACAGTGAGAACAAATCGGGCCTGAAACGACGAACATACGAACGCACGCCGTAGTGGAGTGGCGTCACAACAGCGTCGACGGTGCATGTTGATCTATTAATTTACGAAACTCGTAAGCGCCGGCTTCAACCGTAGCTGCCTCCATGAAATGTAGCGTGTCTAGTGAGTACTAAGATTCTTCTACTCAACTCGCATTCATACATCGGTATCTGATTCGACACACAGAAGTGTGGAACTAATCAATGTATTCCGATCACACGCGAAAGAGGAATACAGCGATTGACACTCTAGTCTCGTCATCTCCCAAACCTCGATCTCCCAACTGCGTATATCGTTCTATGCATTTGCATGTATTGGCATAATATCACATCATCAAATAATGACAATTTATTTCAGCAGTTCGTGTATATATCGAAGTTTCACTGGCAAGCGTCAACATTTTGAAATCAGAAATGCAGGCGATTTCGTTGAACTTGGCGTCGAGCTCCATTTCCTGTACTGCTTTTCATAATCGTCACGCGCCTGCCTCGCGCCCCGTTCCCACCCGTTGAGCCACCTGCCGCAGTTTTTAGAACTAACATTTACCAGTGGTTAAAAATAATTTCTCCATAAATTTAAGATTTCTTGCCCTTTGTCCATTTTGTCTCTTTCGTTTATTTCGCAAATTACCGCATAAATAACACATCAAGTAGCTTGTATAGTTGCCTATATGTATGATCGGAAGGTATGCGTTACATCATGTAATGCGATTGGGTAGTTTATGTGTATGTTCCCGTTAATAGGGCTCCACAATTGACTGGACTCAAGTAGGAGGCTCCTGTGACTGTCCACCTGTCTCTATTATATCCGTGATTCCATATGCATGGTGGTAACCACCGTATGGACTTACTAACATATAATAATATCAGTGATTCGTGTGGTGGTAACCAGAGATGGAGTAATCGTACTCGTGTACTCGTACTCGTACTCGAGTACGAGTACTTTTTGAGTACTCGTACTCGTACTCGAGTACGAAGGAAAGTAATCGTACTCGTACTCGAGTACATTACCAAAGTAATCGTACTCACGATTACTTCTCACGATTACATTTTTTTCATATGAACAGTTGCAAGCAAATATATTAGACAGATAAAAATGGCAATATTAGAAGTAATCTAATAAATGTAATAATAATCAAGGTATTCATTTTCTATTACTGTTAAGCATTTCATTTAAATAAATATTCAGTCAGATTTCCCTAATTAATACCTTCTCTTCACAGAGAAGCAACATCTCCTCACCCTCCTGCTTAGTACAAAGTACAAGTTATATTGTGACAGTCCCTGGGAAGCACTGCAGGAGATAAGCATCCCCTAACATATTTCTTTGTAATTTTAGAAGACAGGCCACAGCCCCACTTGTACTGTTTGCTCTGTCAGTATGGTGTGAATGACTGGTCATATTTCCAACATCCAGAATCCTGACTGGGTCTGGGCGGTTAGCTGCTAAATCCCTGTCTATTGTGTTTAATTAAGTGCAAACTGTAAACCTGTCTAACTCCACAACTATTCTGGAGTCAAATACATTGAAATGTATTTAAATACAAATATTCTTGAGGGATTACAAATAGAATTACAAATACTTTCTAATACATTGATAAGTATTTCAAATACTTTTTCATACATTTTTCAAATACTTTTCATTTTGTATTACTATGTAGGTAAAAGAAAAGCAACACATATATTGAGACATCTAGTTTATAGGCATAATTAGTGTTTTGCTCATATGATGACAGGCAGACCAGTGCTAGGGAGTATTGTTATTGCTAACTGCACCACAGTGATAACTGACTGAAAGAGGTAAAGGCCAAAATACAGTGTTTGTTTGTTAAGCCAGGAGGTCCATAATAATATAATGCCTATGTTGCCCTCAGAAGAGACTCTGCTAATCATTGCTAAGGTGTTGTGAGGAAGGCTCAACTTCAAAGTCAGCCAGAAAACCAGAATAACCTGGTGCCAAATTGAAGCCTGACTAAAGAACAAAAGGGGATATTGACCTATGGTCACTGTTAGGTGCTAATCCATCCTCTGGCTCTGAGCAAACAAAAGTTGTGGTCACTGCAGGGCCATGCGGGAAGCCTGCTGTTAAGTGTCTTCATAAGTAATTAGCACTGTTGGGTGAAGTTGCAGTGCATTAAGGTAATCAGTTTGGCAGGCATTACATGTGACAGTTAAAAAGTAATGTTGATACTGACAATGTATTTGAAAAAATATTTGAAAAAGTCAAATACTTTAGGAAAGTATTTAAATACAAATACTTTTAATTCCTAAACATCAAATACAAATTTATACTTTAAAAGTATTTAAATACTTTCAAATACAAATGTATTTGACCCCATGTCTGGACCCATCTGATATACTACATATTTGAATTGGATACTCTTGAATATGCCCCCCTGGTTTTGAAGTGTTGTTATTGTAATGTATTTGATCATGTGTATTTGAAATTCTTAAATGCCTCCTATTTGTATTTGATTCAGAAACCATAAATTAAATTATTAATCCAGCATTAAATGATTCATCCAATACCTGAGAAAGTCGTCTAATTATTAATAATAATAACACCTGGATAGGGGATAGCAGTAATCAGTTAGAACATTAGTGACACAACAACAGAACAAGAATGACACCTAGGGATTCCATGAAAGTCGCCTTTATGTTAGAAACAGGACATTCATTAAAGTAATCATGAAAGTAATCATGATTACATTCTAAAGTAATTGTACTCGTACTCGAGTATATTGTAAAGTAATCGTACTCGTACTCGAGTACATTTGTTTTCTGAGTACTCGTACTCGTACTCATGCATGTTCAAAGTAATCGTACTTGTACTCAAGTACATTTGTATTGTACTCGCTCCATCTCTGGTGGTAACCACCGTATGGACTCACTAACATATATTATATCAGTGATTCCACACTGTGATTACACTGTTTGTTCAATTGACATGATTCCAACATTGATTGCCACTGGAAACACCCGTTGCACTTTTACAACCAGTTACATTTTCGTTTAGAACAGCATACAGTGCAAAGTGTGTGTGCGCATGTGCGTGTGCGTGTGCGTGTGCGTGTGCGTGTGCGCGTGTATTCGTATGGTAATTTGGCATGGTCACCTTCAACTTTGATTCACTGTTGTTATGACAAATATATGATTTAAGGTGGATAATTTCTTGATACGGATCCCCAACACGTCTATTTTATTAAAACAAACACAAGCTGAGGATAACCTAATCAAGTATGATGACTCATAAACTGTTACCCTTTCGTGAGAATCGACAGTATATATTTGGTGTAACGACGAATGATATGAACGAGCAAGGCTATTACTCCCTGCCTTTTCACTTGCCCCACCCAAGCAGGTCAACCTCCATCTCCCTATCCAGCCCTTGTTGTGAGGGAATTGACAAGATAGTAAGGATAGCAAACTGGCTGGACTCTCACTTAGTATGACATAAGTATATACACAATGCGAAAAAAATACAACTGCAACATCTACAGCAACAAACGAAGTGCAGTAAGAGTAATGACCACACACAGAGCATAACGACAAATGCATCCTAGTTGCAAACCATTTAAATGGTAAATAATGTCTGCAAATAGGTGATGCCATGAAGCCTTGCAACATGCAGATAATAAATGGAAAAGACACAAAATATCAAACATCAAATTTTGCTTTGAACAATATAACTAAGCAAAATATGAGCAACAAACTCAGCCGTTGCGCACCAACACCTAAAGTAAGTATGGGGACTTATTTCTTTTTGTAATGCATACATCAGTACAAACAATTCTTAATACCCCAACACTGCGACCAACGCTTGCAAACAAATGCCTCCTTATTGCAACACACAACTATAGCACTCATAGAAACATTCAACAACCACACATAGTCAAGCTTTTGGCCAGACGTTAGCACAATATTCATATGCATCATATTCCCAACAGATTCACAAGATATTTTGATATATAAAAATGTATAAGATAGTTTTGTGAACGTATCTTTTTATACTGCACGTGAATTTGACTGTATGTGAATTTAACTGTTAATTAGTAGAATACATAAATCTGAACGAAATATGTTTCATAAGTCTTTCGTCTACGAAACATATCAGGAAACAAAATTAAACACCTATTACTACAGTGTGTAATAGTAATTTGTTTAGACAATTATTTGAGCCAAGACCATACAGAGGACAGAAAGGAATAATACTACTATAACATACATTATGTTATAAAGTCTGTATTAAACTTAGGAAGGAATTAAATTGTTGAAATTGCTATACACTTATTTATACACTGACGCCCAAATCACAACTCTATGTGACATATTTTATAAGGTATATGACCATTAATGTTGACGGCCGCCATCTTTAAAAATGGCGTATGTGAATGTTGGATAAGATCAAATATAAATTATTTGAAATTGAAATACCCTAAAATATATACAGCAAGCCCAAGATTAGTGTTTTATGTGAAACAGTTCATGAGATATGGAAAAACTAGTTTTTTTTATTTTGGATGGCAGCCATTTTGAATATTCCAAAAAATTGTGGGAGATTCAAAGTTTCAAGTTGTTTCTATCAACATTCTTAAATTGTATTGCATAAAGGTCATATGTACCAAATTTCATGTTTTTTTCCAGATGTGAAAATGTATTACATTAAGAGCCATCACTATTCGTGCTAATGGGAAAGTTCTATGAGATTACTTTTAAAGGGGGAGTGAAGCGGCTGAACAACCACAGCCCAAACATAAGAACATATAATTTACAGCACTTGTCACCATAATTTGACAAGCACAGCGTCACGGTATATTTATAATATTTTTCTAAACTGAGCTACTTTCAACACAGGGCGCTGCCATCTTGCCTAGGGCCTTTTCCGGTTTGACTGGCGTGTTGCCTACAATCACGGAAGCCGCCAGTCGATAGGCGACGCAGCATAGCTCTCGCAAAAACGGGCCAAACGCATTAAAACAAACATAATTAAACAATTTAATGCACTGCATAGCTAATAGATATACTATGATTGTTAGTAAGCAACTTTTCACATATTTCCACGAAAGGATTTCTGCCGAAAAAACAGGTTAGAGATGATGAAGTTGGCGTGTCCGCCGGCGGAAAGTTCGACAAGAGTCTGCGGTGGTCACTTTCAAACGCCAATTGCAAGCCTAATTACAAACGTGACGAGCACAAAGAGACACTGAACATAAAAACATAAGTCTCGATCAAAGCCACAGGTGCATCTTTGGCCGATTTGTTTGCATATAAGTACGCAGCGACAAAGTAATGTTTGGTGAACTGAGAGGGAAAACCGGACACGATTTCCTTATTTGGAAGGTGAAGCGGCGCGTAGGAAATTACATGCCGAAACCAGCTTGTTGTTGCCAAGCCGACTCGGCACTTACAGTACCAACTTATCGTTACGACTACAATTTAGTTCCACAGTTGTATTTCATCGTCTGTATAATATACGAATGTGACCTAAGCAAAGTTTAAATGTAATAAGAAATATGAATGTAATAAAGTAAAAATATGTGTGGACAGTATTATTTAATGTGAAATAAAGATTGTTTATATAATCCACGGATTTAGGTCAACAGTTCGCCGGCGAGCTGTACCTAGACCTAGGCATAGCAACCAACGCCGGTTCGTTGGTTGCTAAAAATAGCTCGAGTCTCTAGGTACAAGTAAACTTTTTGTTTCTGACATAGACAGTCGCCGGTGGTGGAATAACCTTCTTCAAGATAATGACATAACAAGAAATGACAGCTACGACCATACATGCGTATGACGTTTGTTTTAAACAATACTCGTCGTCATATGCAAATTAGAGTGACTCGCTAATTTGTCAACAACAGTCAAGAACTGTCAGTCATATTACAGGCATTACTTGGAATTAATTAACAGAAACAGCAAAATACAAATTTATGTTATTATTTAAATTAGACTGTTAACTGCATTCAATAAAACACTACCGTATATAATATAATTGGTTATAGGCATAATAGTAATAACCAGGTTGACACATGCTCTTTTTTAACCCATAAATCAACCGATTTAAATCATTCAAGAAAAAAACTTTTGGTTTTATTAATTGCTGATTTATAAAGGGAAGATCTTATTTAGCGCAGTAACCAATCCTCAGGATTGCTGAAAGCGCTTTACACTTTATTTCCCTGACAGACCTGTTCAATCAGATATACCATCTCAACTTCTCTGGGAAGCATCCAGCGATATGCTATAATTAATGCGCGAAAGCTACTCGTACACATATCCACCACTATCTATAGCCATGCAGGTACTCATTTTTACAATGGAGCAATATAGAGTGAAAAACAATTGCCTAAGGTTTTAACATCACAGCAGAGAATTGGAGACATAGCTGTTGACTTATGAATACTGTCTGTTGAACAGTAGTTTGCTTACAAGTTAATCTTGGCCATTACATGAGGACACTGTTTTTTGACATTATGCAAGCTGAGGATGTGCTGTTTATATGCATTTTATCATCGAAGCCAGAGACCAGAACGACAAGTAGGAAACGGCGAGAAGCAGCCATGCAGGTTAGTAAAATATTATTGTCATTATGAGTATGGTATCATTTATTTGTTTCTGGTAACATCTGTACATGTGTGCATCGCACACCTTTCTATGAAATAATGAGTATAACAACAATAAAACATGCTACAGAATCAATCACACTTAACATAGTGTCACTATTAAGTATGTTAATGTGTCTATCCAATGACATTGCCCATCATAACCCAAGTCAATTGGCAATATTACCTGGGAACACATTTAGTATTTTTATTTAGGCATATTAAGAGTGTCATCATAAAATATCCGTAGAATATTTTATAACTTCATGTATGCCCCTGCTGTTATTGCTGTAGAATATGCATGGTCAAAATATACAATACACAATCAATCTTTTACAAGCAATTGTTTTGACATACATAATAAGTCACTAGTGTCCGATATTTAAAAACTGACAGATTAATAAATTTCTAAATAACCGACAACGTTTTTTATCCCCCAAAACATTATGTACCCAAATGTGGATCTGACCTTTAAGAATTTGCAGTTTTGCTTTGCAAATGACAAACAGGCACACATTTGTGTTAGTTAGGCATCAGAATAGTCTCCTGACAGCAGGTAGTAATATCACTGATCCCGTGATTAAAATTAATAGTTACATGAGTGAAAAACATTTAGAACCTTACATTGGCCCATAGCTTGCATTGTTACCTGCAAGGGTTGTAAACATCATGATCAAAGTACAACAGACCACTGCTGTTACTAATTGCAGTTAACAGCCTAGTGCAAATTAGGCAATAAGATTACAATCTTAGTAGTGTCCTGTGTTTCCTAGCAAGAGTGAAAAGACTATCCATACCCAATACAAACATCACTGCCTGGATGAAGCCCCATCATCTCTCTAGTGCACTTGCATTTCTTACCAGTTCACAGTCATAATTTTATGTTAGGGCATGATGAAAAGACAAACCACTGCAACAGAGGTCAGCTTTAAATGTTGCTAACTTTGAGTGTTTAAATAAATCTTCAAATTTGTTGGTACTAATGGCTGTTGGAGAATTTTTATCGACCAACATGACTAGTATATTGAATCGGAAATGAATAGTGTTACTGTGTATAACGAAATAAGACTATAAAATAAGAATATAAAGTAGGAAAATTTTATTTTAATAAGGCATGTATTCTGCTTTCAATAGTACCGCAGACATCAGCATTGTTCAGTTAGTGCAGTTAGTGTTTGATAACTGGAAGGTGTCCATAATCACTTCCCAAAAGTATTTATTAGGAAAATGGCCAAGAAGTTTATTTAGAAAAGCTTATACAATGCAATAAAAAAAACCCTTATATATCTCGGAAAAGACTCAGTTGGGTAAAACCCCACCCACAAATGAAACTTATGTATAAACCCCAATGTAAAAAATATTCTTAAATTAAAAACAAAATATTAGTATTTAGAATAAAGCTGACATTTGTATTTTTGGAAAATACAAGTATGACTTTGATTATGGCCAAATAGGTGTCTCTGATTGGAACAAGGAGGACATTGATTGCACCTAACTAACTTAAACATTTTATTTCCTTATATGTGCAAGTGGGCTTGTATAATTGGTTTACTATGTAATTTATGTGAGCTGCTTATGTAGGAGTGGGTTTTGTTTGTTTGTAAATTGTAATGATGTCTGAATGACTCAGAACACATACATATTAATTCAAATATGCCAGGAAGGTTAGTCATATAATGGAATCCGCACAAAATGCACCATTGAAAAGGTAATGTTCTATTTATTGCAGGAATGTTCCCTGGTTGAAACACAACACCCTGCTCAGCCCACTGTCCACTGGTCTCATTGAGACAGAGTTGACTAGTGACCCTGGCTAGCAGTAGCAGACAAGCCAGAAAGCAGATACCCAATGTACAACACTGATATGGGGGCCATTTCAAGGGATCTTCTCAAAAACCAAATCACCAGTATTAATATTAATAAATTACTTTGTGTTTTGGGGGCCCTTACAATGATGCAATAAAATACAGATTTCTTGTGTACAGTAGCACCACCACATGCAACAGCCATGCAAAAGTAGATTTGTTTAACAATTGTGGAAAAATAGTCTGGGGGACCCTATGGGGCCTGTGGAATAATTCAATCAAATTTAGATTTCTCGTGCGTTACAATATCCACAGATGCATCTACACAAAATTAGATCCTGAACACTTTCCGAAATGCCAATTATAAGTTGATTTATTCTGTGGTTTTTTATGACATAGGTACTGCAATGAGAAAACAAAAGATGACAAAACATTGTTATTTATATGTATATCACAGAAGATACATACCATCTTACATATGTATCATTCTTTCAGATGAAGGATTCACAAATACCAAGCACACCTTTCAAAGGATCCTGTGCACCAGATGACATTGTCCCTCGTGGCAGTATGGATGTCACATTGCAAAGCCTTTAACTTGTAGTGTCAAACTCCATCAGAGCCAGTGATCATGTCGCCAATGCGATACTTTATCAATGCAGCAATTAATACAGATGATATTGTTGTTCCATTGAATATTCATCATGACCATGGGTATGCAAAGTTGTCGTCGCAGTCCTGCATGCCTTCTTCAACTGACCATGGCAGTCCAGTCAATGTGGATGACACTTCGGATGTCCCAGTCTCACTGTCTCCATCTTCAGATCATTCTGTCTGCAACAGTCAGAAGGAAAATTCTGAAGACAGTGATCCGGAATCTGTGGTAGCGGATGACAGCGATATCAAGCAGTTCTGACACTAATGAGAAACAGAGAAAATGTTGTTGTTTACACACAAAAAACTAATTTCCCTTTTCTGCACCTGCAAAAAACCCAGGCTAGTATACTATGCCTGCTGCCTGTTGGAAGCATCCCATTGAACATGTGCAGTGATGATATGCAGCGAACCGATACATTCTGACATTTGATTTATAGTAAACAATCATTATCTTATAATGATTATTAGTAATTGGCAAAACTGTGTAATTCATCAATATCACATCATGAAGTCAGCGCATTGGTTGATTTGTTTGTGAAATACTTTAATAAAATTATCACAGCATTTCACAAACAATAAATTGTTATGTAAAATTGTTACAGCATTTTGCAAACACATGAATTTATGATTGTCATGATGTGGTCTTGATAACATATACACCCGCACATATCCAATATACTGTATACAATACATTAAAACTCCAATTCAATATTCTCATGTGAATTGCACAATGTCCTTATTACACATCTATTTATTATTCAGACTATATTATAAATTGCATGGCAGCACGCATATCTAAATAACATTATTTACATAAATTAAACAAATTGTATTAACATTTTAAAATGGAAATTAAATAATTATATTAAAAGGATGCACACATCATGTAACATCCTGTCGAAAAGAAAATAAGCTTGTAACAAAGATTTACGTTACGAATTCGAAGATAGAATGAATTTTATTTAATATGTGTCATTGTGTGGCCATACAAGTATAATTGCTCTGTTTAGGTTTGAATTGCAAAATTAAATTTTTCGATACCTGTTGAACTACATATTACTTACCTCGAACGAACGAGTCTGAACGCAAATCGCACATAGACAACAGACCGATATTCCCAACATTGTCATTGACAGATGTCTTCGTCAGTCATTGACATAGCTCATGCAGGCATCTGTCAGCACGGTCGAGCAACCCAGCTTTCTCCAGACAACATACAAATTCGATGTGCGTCGACATTGGGACGCAGTATCCACACAAACACCATGCCACATTCACATTGTTCCCAAAATCAAACATCCTCGATTCCATACAAATTGCGATCTTTTCTCGCCGTCTCGCCGACTCTCGGCGGGGTTTAATTGACGCCTCGCACCTCGGCTCGCACGCTGGGTTAAGCAAGAATTAATGGCTTTACGTGTGTCACTTGTGCTATAGATGCTTCTCTCACTTGTGCTACAAATGCTTCCTCTGTCGGATCCATTTTCTACTGTGATTTATCCAAGACCACTAGCAAATAGCGTAGCTCCTCGCTAACGTAAACACTTCCGACATTTGTAAACAACAGAAAAATAGTCCGGACTGACCTTCCTTTCGGTAGGCCCGCCCCTTGAAGCCTGTCAAAATCTGCTCTCGGGAAGTGTCACGTTTCAAATGCTTTCATTGGTTAAAAATCTTTGGTATTTAATTTCACCTTTTTATTACGAATGTAAATAAATATTATTTGTTGACACATAGGACCCCTTTCGTGTAAAATAAGGTACCATATCTTTGTTTTTGCGCAGAAATGTCTAATAACGAAGAAAACCGAAAGAAACCACAATTTTACATGGGCTAGATAGGAGGTAATCAAACCACTCGGCTTGGAATAAAGATGGCGCCTACGCAGTGTTCTATGACGACGATTTAGGCACTGAAAATATTTTTTTTTTCCCAGTTTGTCTGATAAGTGAATATGCTTCTGTCACCATTAATGTATACTTATATAGTATACATTTAGGTATATGGAATGTTACAGCTGTGTTTCAGTTCCCCTTTAAAGGTAAAACAACGTATGAAAGAAAGAAAATTGCTGTAACAGTGCAATTTATTGCAAAGATCCAGTTTTTTTCTCAGGAAATATCTAGCTGGTATCAATATACTGTAGGTCTATTCAACCATAAATCAAACCAAATAAAAAGGTACAACTAATATAGTGTAACTGAGGATTCTGGGCAATGTCCCCAAAAGTGGTGTTTGCGGTAAAAAAGTAAAAAACGAATTATAATTTCATTTCACCTAGAAATTGGCATATTTAGTGTAAAGTCAACCTCAAAATGCTCACTTACATTGTGACAAAATATATTGAAGGTAAAAATGAAAAGAGAATGCATGCGTCATGTTGATCCTGTCACCTGAATTGGTTACCGCAGGCCTTTCTCTGCCTAATAAAAAGTGCTCACATGAACAAAACGTTCACAAAATGAATTGGTTTACTCTACGTTTAACATGCACAAATGCATTACTAAATTAATAATACGTTTTACATTTTCATTTTTATTCCTGAACTCAATGTATTGAATACTGAATTCCAAAGTGTTATTCTGGAAAAATACCTGACATTTAGCAACTGATTATATGCATGTTCCTTCGTTGCAATCAATTTAGCTTATCGTGTGCATGTGTGTGCGTATGTGTGTGCGGGAGTGTACGGACGTGTGTGCGCGTGTGCAGGGACATATGCATGAGTGTCCATGTGTGTTCTTAGCGTCTCAGCGCGTGTGTGTTCCTTGAAACGGTGTAAACACACACAAGTACACGGATGGACGGTCTTCAGGTCGAAGAGAAAACCTATATCGTTACAATGTTTACATGTTCTCACCTTTCTTTTATCGACGTCAATCTTCCATCTGCACCTCTCGTTATATCCATAGTAGGTTCCCCTGGTAGGAAACACTCCACTTGGTGCAGTAAAAACTGCCAATCCACCATCGCATGCTCCTGCAATGAACATTAACAACACCACGTTAATAATAATGTTTACAAACAATATTAAGTTATGTGATTCCTAGCCAAGTTGCTTGGGGAAAAACATTTGAAAATTGTGAAATTGAGCTCCCATTTCCATTGCCGTGTTTAAATAGTCAACTTGAGTTACTCAGCGTATGGCACTGGAGATAAAAACATTATCCCGATAAAACCATGACAATGCTAATAATATTTGTACATTAAATCTTCAAGTGTGCTTTCACAGTCTTGTGCACGATACCAGTGCACAAGTTAAAAATAATAATAATAATAATATGTTATTGTTCTAGTTACTATTGTTAAAACATCGCTTATGTAATATAAACTTGCATGCTCATGGTACATGCGGGATGTTTATAGAAATATTGATAAAATAAACAATGTGACATCATTGAACAACACGTAATTCTCATACCTCTTTTATGATTAATAGGCAATTTTAGATAATTATGCAGACACATGTATTTTTTTTATTTTTTTTAAATATTACCTGTAGGTAGCATTCTTCTTATTGCATATACTTTAATAACAGTATGTTGTGAAGCGCCACAAACAATTATGGATTTGGCGCTATATAAAATAAACTATTAATTTTTTTTAAATATTAAATTGTTACTTTTTATCAATTCTATTAGGCCCATATCACCAAAGCGTTGCCTTTGTTTGCCGTTTAACATTTTCTGCAGACCATAGTGATGCTGCTAATTATTATTATATTATTTATAATTAATTAAACTAATTCGAGCGTGCGAATACAGTAAGGTTTATAAATATTTGCGCGCACAAACATGCCATCTAGCGGTATTATGTGTAAAGCTAATTTATAATAGTGAGTTTACGGTAGTCGAAGTTGTCGAGTTGCTGTCCGTCGAGATTTGCGCGTTTCTTTTGTGAATTTTCTTCGTTAGAGGAATACAAGTGATTTTGTTTAATGTAGTGTATGTATATCTATGTAAAAAATGTGAGAAGTTTGGCGGCTGTTGGCGGTCGTTTTCGTGGTTATATCAGAAAGTAACAGATACTAATATGCATGCATGCACAGTTCACACCGACCAAGAAGACTACTACATCATTTTGGTTTATAAAATGGTGTAGTCTATAGACTTTCTATGGCTATGTGTTCTATATTTTTCCTGGTAAACTACTGACGTTAAAAAAACCATATGATCAAAACATTGACTTTTGTTTCCCTTTAAATTAATATACTGTATACAAACTAATGTATTATTATTCCATGTACTTGTTATTTAATCATATTTATTTACCGATTTTTAGTACATAATATTCTTGTTATTGTATTACGTCTTATCAGAAACACAGTTTAAAGAAAAGTTACTTGCTTATTTAATTATTATTTATTCTACTTATTTATTCTACTTATTTATTTATTTAATTTTATCAATTTTATCAATTTTTTCAATTTTATCAATTTTAATGTTGATTAGTATTAGTATTATTGTATGTGTCTTACAACTGTATTTGTATCACTTGTCTTATTACTGGCATATTAATGTGTACTATTTCTGTTTTGAATGTAATGCTTAGAACGGACCATAAAGTCTTCTGAATTTAGAATCTTGAAAATAAACCTGACCTCTTCATTCAGCGTGTCGCAGCAATAGATCGCATATTGTGAAACAAAATGCTAAAGTTGTTAACTTGTTGTGCGGGGACGACCTTCAACAGCCAATAACGATAAACGTATGCACAGGTTTTCATTCAGGTTTTAAGTCCATAAAGTATATAACGGCTTTAAGTCATACATAATAAAAATTACAATGAATTCAAATAGGTTAAATTTGTTCATTATCGCATACTAAACTATTGAAACCGTATAATGTACCATATATGTGGCCACTGTACATTAGATGAATGACTTACCGTCAGTAGTGATGTATTGTATCGTAAACCCGGAATAGCCCTGGTTTTCGACGGCCTCGTAATAAAGGAACAGCGTGTTCCCGCTTGATACGATATCGCCATGATGGTTGCCACAAATAGATTCTATCATCGGAGCGGAGGTGTTACTTCCGTCGTAGATGCTGAGTTGTCCGCAGCTGCATTGACTGCAGCCAGGAATATCAATACTGGAGAAGTGCAGACCCACACGCTGGAAGATAAACGCATTTTGATTACCCCAACAGTACAGCTGCCCCACATACAAACTGCTTTGTGTAGTTGATATAGCGTGACAGCAGGGGATACCG
>JAODUO010001162.1:110000-142500 GCA_025642075.2 Ridgeia piscesae | reverse complement strand
ATTGCCCACACCACTAAAATGGGCTGGGTGTGTGTGTGTGTGTGTGTGTGTGTGTGTGTGTGTGTGTGTGTGTGTGTGTGTGTGTGTGTGAGTGTGTGTGTGTGTGTGTGTGTGTGTGTGTGTGTGTGTGTGTGTGTGTGTGTGTGTGTGTGTGTGTGTGTGTGGGGGTGTGTGTGTGTGTGTGTGTGTGTGTGTGTGTGTGTGTGTGTGTGTGTGTGTGTGTGTGTGTGTGTGTGTGTGTGTGTGTGTGTGTGTGTGTGTGTGTGTGTGTGTGTGTGTGTGTGTGTGTGTGTGTGTGTGTGTGTGTGTGTGTGTGTGTGTGTGTGTGTGTGTGTGTGTGTGTGTGTGTGTGTGTGTGTGTGTGTGTGTGTGTGTGTTAGTTTGTATATAAAATACGCATATTTAAGATTATACATAGTAGATAATTAATAATAAATGACTACAGCAATACAATATTTGTATCAATTGTAATTAATAAAATATATGTGAACTAGTAACCTATTAATTAATAAAATAGTAAAACATATATGTTAGTTGAGCTAACTAAAAATAAATATAAAAAGTGAAACGTGTAGAAAAAACTATACATTACAAGCAATCTTAAAATAATGTTCTAGCATCAGATATGTGAGACAGATACCTCTATGACTATGAGTGTGTGACATGTATGACTTTCAGCAGTCCTATAGCTTGTAATGAGATTATCATGGTGTTAAATACAGCACTTTACGGTAATACAAGACTGACGTAATAAAGGCACTGTGGACTAGGGTAAAAGTTGATACATGTGTTGTTTTATGATACAAGCTTGCTGAAACAATTCCCATTTTCTTCCCCTAACTGTTTACCGCGAACCCTATAGGCCCGGTGACTCTTGGCGCCACCTGGCGATCATTGCCTGACACTGACTTATAAAATCTCCCACTAAAATGGTTATGTTATTGTGGGTTTTTGTAATTAAAACGGTTATGTTAAATGGGGTATTTAAAAGGTGAATATCAATATAGAAACTAATTAATGATGATAATTATGCTTGTATGTTATGGTTAATTTCAGCATAGTCTAGATTATGGAAGAGCTATCTAAGATTTATTTTTTTGGTAACAAATTATCATGACATGGTTTTATCAGGACAATGGCAGTGCAAAGCCCTGGAATTGTTATATATAGCAATGCACATTTGGCAATAGCTACAGCGGGTGGATTTAATAAATGTGCAAGCCAGATATGGGGTTTCGATATTATTTTCATAATGACAACGTTGGATTATCGTGATTTATTAGCAAACATAACTATTTATCTAATATAGCTTTTAGTAGTGCGAAAGATACATGGTCATGTCATTCGTCGAAACGCAGCTTTAAACAACTCACCCAGTTCAAACAATAATTCCATTCATCTCTCAGTAAAGGGTTTTTCTCAAACAACTTAGGATATACATGTATCTGAAAAAATGTCACGTTGAAGGATGCTATAATACAATAATCAGAAACTCCAATACTAACAATAGACAAATAATAATAATCAATTGAAATAACTACAGAAGTAAAATCTAAATTCTAAACTTAAGTTATATCTAAATCAGTTAAAAGGGTCATGTAATCGTTGGGCATCTAACATATTTTAACAAATTTCGAGAAGCACCTAACATTATGTTAGAGGACCCAATAAAAATGTGCAATGATACCTGCATGACATGACGTGGTCAGTCAGTGACGTGTTGTATGCCCGTGTGGTGGTCCCAGATTCGACCAGTCCAGGATTCGTACGAATCTGGGACCGCTACCGTCGCGGTCCCAGATTCGTACCGGGCCAGGATTCGCCTTTGTTACTAACGTAGTTTCCGTTAGTAATACATCAAGTATTGACATAATATTGTTATCACGCACAAATGGATTAACTTATGTGATCATATTCACTCACTCGAACGTGTTGTGTTATTTAGTTGAATCTCGGCCCGGGCATGACGTATGCTGTTGCCACTACGTCAGAACGCGTCAGAACAGATAAAAGCGATAATTGCGCATGCGCGCGCATGCGCGATATGCGTTTAGACGAATCCTGGACTGGTCGAATCTGGGACCACCACACCCTTAGTAATGGGATATGTGAGCAGACAACTACTAATGTTCAGTTGTGACGCGCAGACCGCCGACATTGTTCCTTGTAACAGTGGAGAAAACATACGTAACGAACACGACGGACGCCTGAGAAAGAACTTGTGAGTTGATAAAACAAAATGTGTATAAAAAGGATCATCTCATCTTGGTCGTCTTTCAGGACGCCCCGCGTTGAACACACAGCCCTTCCAGCCACCTCTGTCCATCATGACTGTCTGCAGTTCATTTGTGTTTCCCAGCCCCGTATCTTGCAGCTGGTTGTCAACATAAGTCATTTTTTGCTTTCCCCGGTTTGCATGTCCATCCGTTGGCTGCCACAGGACAAGTTTGTTGGCGACTTCATCATCGTGTCTGACACAATGCCCAGCGAGCCGTATTCTTCTTTGTTGTACGTTGGTGGATACTGGCCGTAATTCACCATATGGTTGTATGTTGGGTATGTGTTGTATCCTGGAGACATTAAGGGCCAGCAGTAGCATTCTAGTGTAACAACCGTTAAGTTGCTTTTTCATAGTTTGTGTTATTGCCCACGTTTCCGTATCATATAGTAGAACTGATTCGACGGTAGCAATAAACAGTCTGATTTTTATCCTTTTTGAGAGTGTTGACGTCCATATCTTTCGTAGTTCTCCAGGCAGGTATGTATAAAAACGAGGTGAACTAGTGCCAATACCACCCACCTTACGTATTTAAGGAACAGAATTAGAAGCAGAAGAGACAACGGGAAAAAAACACTTACTTTGTGCAACCGTGTTCGACAAGAGCAGTGTTCTCAACTAGATGAAACAGGTGTTGTCGTTCGTAGTCAGTTCGTAGTCTGTGGCGCAGGTGTCGATAAGGTAACGTGTTGTGTCTTATATACAGACTGGAAGGCCCGAAATTGAGCCAAAGTTGCCCGCATATCACCGTCAGTCCCGGTGATTCGCCAGCCGTTGTCACGGTCAGACTAAGCCCCGCCTGGAAGACGTCAATCAGCAATCATTGGCCGGCCAACACAAACACGTCATAGCGTATCCGGTGTCAAACAATACTGGCATAGCAAATATGCGCCAAGTCACTTAACTATATAACTAACCTATCTGCTACAATTATAGGCACACTAACGGAACGTTCGTATATAACTAACCTATTAGCTACAATTATAGCAACACTAACGGAACGTTCGTATATAACTAACCTATTAGCTACAATTATAGCAACACTAACGGAACGTTCGTATATAACTAACCTATTTGCTACAATTATAGCAACACTAACGGAACGTTCGTATATAACTAACCTATTTGCTACAATTATAGCAACACTAACGGAACGTTCGTATATAACTAACCTATTTGCTAAACATTATAGCAACTCGACGTAAACAGGGTGTTCGTTAAATGCAACTTGTGATGTGTTTGCGGCCTTGCGGCAGACCAACCTATCTGCACCTGATTCACAAATTTTAGGCTTCGTATATTGCGCACGGCCCATTCAGGTACGAATTATTACCGAGGTCTTTTTGAGGGAGTGTCCCTTTTGAGCTTACACTATACGGCTGTATACCGAAAGGTAATTTGTCATCATAGTTGTTTGTGATTCGGTACTGGAAAGAGTAGTTAATTGTGGTGATCTACCACGGTTAGGTAACAATTCCAGCGGTGAACATTACAATATAATTACCGCCTAATAGTTATGTGAACACGTTTCGAGTCAAACGCGATTGATTCATATCAGTGAGCCATGTATTTTTATAGCTTTAAACACCTAACACAAACCGTCATGGTCCAATGTAATACAATAGGCTTATCGTATTTAAAAAGAAAATCTTATTAAAGATGGATATTTACATAAAAGAGTGTTTTGCGAGTAATTCATGCTATATCCGTTTGTTTGCAACATAACGCTACATATCTGTATTTGTTATATCTAGCTCCATGGCTCCTCTAGATAACTAATCCGTTTGGTCCGTGGAAACCATCTTGGTACCATGCTACGTATTCTTATAATTCGTTTATTCATAGTCCCGGTTCCTCACGTTGCGTTAGAAGCCAACCGGCTATATCACCGCGGCATTGTGCTTAGACAACCGGTCGCTGAATGAAGTCGGCAGTGCAGAACCAAACACTGCACTGACCGACGGACCGACGGACCGACGGACCGACGGACCGACGGACCGACGGACCGACGGACCGACGGACCGACGGACCGACGGACCGGCGGACCGGCGGACCGGCGGACCGGCGGACCGGCGGACCGGCGGACCGGCGGACCGGCGGACCGGCGGACCGGCGGACTTAATTACTCATCTACTAATTCCCTCATATAGTCATTCATTCGTTCGTTCGTTCGTTCGTTCGTTCGTTCGTTCGTTCGTTCGTTCGTTCGTTCGTTCGTTCGTTCGTTCGTTCGTTCGTTCGTTCGTTCGTTCGTTCGTTCGTTCGTTCGTTCGTTCGTTCGTTCGTTCGTTCGTTCGTTCGTTCGTTCGTTCGTTCGTTCGTTCGTTCGTTCGTTCGTTCGTTCGTTCGTTCGTTCGTTCGTTCGTTCGTTCGTTCGTTCGTTCGTTCGTTCGTTCGTTCGTTCGTTCGTTCGTTGTTCGTTCGTTCGTTCGTTCGTTCGTTCGTTCGTTCGTTCGTTCGTTCGTTCGTTCGTTCGTTCGTTCGTTCGTTCGTTCGTTCGTTCGTTCGTTCGTTCGTTCGTTCGTTCGTTCGTTCGTTCGTTCGTTCGTTCGTTCGTTCGTTCGTTCGTTCGTTCGTTCGTTCGTTCGTTCGTTCGTTCGTTCGTTCGTTCGTTCGTTCGTTCGTTCGTTCGTTCGTTCGTTCGTTCGTTCGTTCGTTCGTTCGTTCGTTCGTTCGTTCGTTCGTTCGTTCGTTCGTTCGTTCGTTCGTTCGTTCGTTCGTTCGTTCGTTCGTTCGTTCGTTCGTTCGTTCGTTCGTTCGTTCGTTCGTTCGTTCGTTCGTTCGTTCGTTCGTTCGTTCGTTCGTTCGTTCGTTCGTTCGTTCGTTCGTTCGTTCGTTCGTTCGTTCGTTCGTTCGTTCGTTCGTTCGTTCGTTCGTTCGTTCGTTCGTTCGTTCGTTCGTTCGTTCGTTCGTTCGTTCGTTCGTTCGTTCGTTCGTTCGTTCGTTCGTTAACTATATAACTAACCTATCTGCTACAATTATAGGTACACTAACGGAACGTTCGTATATAACTAACCTATTAGCTACAATTATAGCAACACTAACGGAACGTTCGTATATAACTAACCTATTAGCTACAATTATAGCAACACTAACGGAACGTTCGTATATAACTAACCTATTTGCTAAACATTATAGCAACTCGACGTAAACAGGGTGTTCATTAAATGCA
Organism: Ridgeia piscesae; assembly: GCA_025642075.2. Classification (NCBI taxonomy): domain Eukaryota; kingdom Metazoa; phylum Annelida; class Polychaeta; order Sabellida; family Siboglinidae; genus Ridgeia; species Ridgeia piscesae. The sequence goes on along the minus strand of JAODUO010001162.1, from coordinate 137,050 downwards.
ACTTGTGATGTGTTTGCGGCCTTGCGGCAGACCAACCTATCTGCACCTGATTCACAAATTTTAGGCTTCGTATATTGCGCACGGCCCATTCAGGTACGAATTATTACCGAGGTCTTTTTGAGGGAGTGTCCCTTTTGAGCTTACACTATACGGCTGTATACCGAAAGGTAATTTGTCATCATAGTTGTTTGTGATTCGGTACTGGAAAGAGTAGTTAATTGTGGTGATCTACCACGGTTAGGTAACAATTCCAGCGGTGAACATTACAATATAATTACCGCCTAATAGTTATGTGAACACGTTTCGAGTCAAACGCGATTGATTCATATCAGTGAGCCATGTATTTTTATAGCTTTAAACACCTAACACAAACCGTCATGGTCCAATGTAATACAATAGGCTTATCGTATTTAAAAAGAAAATCTTATTAAAGATGGATATTTACATAAAAGAGTGTTTTGCGAGTAATTCATGCTATATCCGTTTGTTTGCAACATAACGCTACATATCTGTATTTGTTATATCTAGCTCCATGGCTCCTCTAGATAACTAATCCGTTTGGTCCGTGGAAACCATCTTGGTACCATGCTACGTATTCTTATAATTCGTTTATTCATAGTCCCGGTTCCTCACGTTGCGTTAGAAGCCAACCGGCTATATCACCGCGGCATTGTGCTTAGACAACCGGTCGCTGAATGAAGTCGGCAGTGCAGAACCAAACACTGCACTGACCGACGGACCGACGGACCGACGGACCGACGGACCGACGGACCGACGGACCGACGGACCGGCGGACCGGCGGACCGGCGGACCGGCGGACCGGCGGACCGGCGGACCGGCGGACCGGCGGACCGGCGGACCGGCGGACCGGCGGACCGGCGGACCGGCGGACCGGCGGACCGGCGGACCGGCGGACCGGCGGACCGACCGACTTAATTACTCATCTACTAATTCCCTCATATAGTCATTCATTCGTTCGTTCGTTCGTTCGTTCGTTCGTTCGTTCGTTCGTTCGTTCGTTCGTTCGTTCGTTCGTTCGTTCGTTCGTTCGTTCGTTCGTTCGTTCGTTCGTTCGTTCGTTCGTTCGTTCGTTCGTTCGTTCGTTCGTTCGTTCGTTCGTTCGTTCGTTCGTTCGTTCGTTCGTTCGTTCGTTCGTTCGTTCGTTCGTTCGTTCGTTCGTTCGTTCGTTCGTTCGTTCGTTCGTTCGTTCGTTCGTTCGTTCGTTCGTTCGTTCGTTCGTTCGTTCGTTCGTTCGTTCGTTCGTTCGTCGTTCGTTCGTTCGTTCGTTCGTTCGTTCGTTCGTTCGTTCGTTCGTTCGTTCGTTCGTTCGTTCGTTCGTTCGTTCGTTCGTTCGTTCGTTCGTTCGTTCGTTCGTTCGTTCGTTCGTTCGTTCGTTCGTTCGTTCGTTCGTTCGTTCGTTCGTTCGTTCGTTCGTTCGTTCGTTCGTTCGTTCGTTCGTTCGTTCGTTCGTTCGTTCGTTCGTTCGTTCGTTCGTTCGTTCGTTCGTTCGTTCGTTCGTTCGTTCGTTCGTTCGTTCGTTCGTTCGTTAACTATATAACTAACCTATCTGCTACAATTATAGGTACACTAACGGAACGTTCGTATATAACTAACCTATTAGCTACAATTATAGCAACACTAACGGAACGTTCGTATATAACTAACCTATTAGCTACAATTATAGCAACACTAACGGAACGTTCGTATATAACTAACCTATTTGCTAAACATTATAGCAACTCGACGTAAACAGGGTGTTCATTAAATGCAACTTGTGATGTGTTTGCGGCCTTGCGGCAGACCAACCTATCTGCACCTGATTCACAAATTTTAGGCTTCGTATATTGCGCACGGCCCATTCAGGTACGAATTATTACCGAGGTCTTTTTGAGGGAGTGTCCCTTTTGAGCTTACACTATACGGCTGTATACCGAAAGGTAATTTGTCATCATAGTTGTTTGTGATTCGGTACTGGAAAGAGTAGTTAATTGTGGTGATCTACCACGGTTAGGTAACAATTCCAGCGGTGAACATTACAATATAATTACCGCCTAATAGTTATGTGAACACGTTTCGAGTCAAACGCGATTGATTCATATCAGTGAGCCATGTATTTGTATAGCTTTAAACACCTAACACAAACCGTCATGGTCCAATGTAATACAATAGGCTTATCGTATTTAAAAAGAAAATCTTATTAAAGATGGATATTTACATAAAAGAGTGTTTTGCGAGTAATTCATGCTATATCCGTTTGTTTGCAACATAACGCTACATATCTGTATTTGTTATGTCTAGCTCCATGGCTCCTCTAGATAACTAATCCGTTTGGTCCGTGGAAACCATCTTGGTACCATGCTACGTATTCTTATAATTCGTTTATTCATAGTCCCGGTTCCTCACGTTGCGTTAGAAGCCAACCGGCTATATCACCGCGGCATTGTGCTTAGACAACCGGTCGCTGAATGAAGTCGGCAGTGCAGAACCAAACACTGCACTGACCGACGGACCGACGGACCGACGGACCGACGGACCGACGGACCGACGGACCGGCGGACCGGCGGACCGGCGGACCGGCGGACCGGCGGACCGGCGGACCGGCGGACCGGCGGACCGGCGGACCGACCAGGCGGACCGGCGGACCGGCGGACCGGCGGACCGGCGACCGGCGGACCGGCGGACCGACCGACTTAATTACTCATCTACTAATTCCCTCATATAGTCATTCATTCGTTCGTTCGTTCGTTCGTTCGTTCGTTCGTTCGTTCGTTCGTTCGTTCGTTCGTTCGTTCGTTCGTTCGTTCGTTCGTTCGTTCGTTCGTTCGTTCGTTCGTTCGTTCGTTCGTTCGTTCGTTCGTTCGTTCGTTCGTTCGTTCGTTCGTTCGTTCGTTCGTTCGTTCGTTCGTTCGTACGTTCGTCGTTCGTTCGTTCGTTCGTTCGTTCGTTCGTTCGTTCGTTCGTTCGTTCGTTCGTTCGTTCGTTCGTTCGTTCGTTCGTTCGTTCGTTCGTTCGTTCGTTCGTTCGTTCGTTCGTTCGTTCGTTCGTTCGTTCGTTCGTTCGTTCGTTCGTTCGTTCGTTCGTTCGTTCGTTCGTTCGTTCGTTCGTTCGTTCGTTCGTTCGTTCGTTCGTTCGTTCGTTCGTTCGTTCGTTCGTTCGTTCGTTCGTTCGTTCGTTCGTTCGTTCGTTCGTTCGTTCGTTCGTTCGTTCGTTCGTTCGTTCGTTCGTTCGTTCGTTCGTTCGTTCGTTCGTTCGTTCGTTCGTTCGTTCGTTCGTTCGTTCGTTCGTTCGTTCGTTCGTTCGTTCGTTCGTTCGTTCGTTCGTTCGTTCGTTCGTTCGTTCGTTCGTTCGTTCGTTCGTTCGTTCGTCGTCGTGCGTGTCGTGCGTGCGTGCGTCGTCCGTCCGTCCGTCCGTCCGTCCGTCCGTCCGTCCGTCCGCCCGCCGCCCGCCGCCCGCCCCCGCCCGCCGCCCGCCCGTCGTTCGTCGTCGTCGCGTCGTTCGTCGTTCGTCGCTCGCTCGCTCGCTCGCTCGCTCGTTCGTTCGTTCGTTCGTTCGTTCGTTCGTTCAGTCAGTCAGTCAGTCAGTCAGTCAGTCAGTCATTCGTTCAGTCATTCAGTCAGTCATTCGTTCAGTCAGTCAGTCAGTCAGTCAGTCAGTCAGTCAGTCAGTCAGTCAGTCAGTCAGTCAGTCAGTCAGTCAGTCAGTCAGTCAGTCAGTCAGTCAGTCAGTCAGTCAGTCAGTCAGTCAGTCAGTCAGTCAGTCAGTCAAGTCAGTCAGTCAGTCAGTCAGTCAGTCAGTCAGTCAGTCAGTCGGTCGGTCGTCAGTCAGTCAGTCAGTCAGTCAGTCAGTCAGTCAGTCAGTCAGTCAGTCAGTCAGTCAGTCAGTCAGTCAGTCAGTCAGTCAGTCAGTCAGTCAGTCAGTCACTCATACCTTCATTAATAAATTCACTCGTTCATTCACTCACACATTTAGTAACCGTCTGATTATTACCTCGCTCAATCACATACGCACTCGCTTAGTTACTTAGCTATTATCTAACTCTCAATCATAAATAGATCTTCGTGGTATCTAAATGAGCATTAACATGACATCCAAGAGGCCCCTATTGCATGCCAACAAAATGGAATTAATTGTACGTTCTTACAATCAAAAATACATCAGTTACATGTACGATCTTATAATAAAAAATACATAAGGTATGTTGAAGATATCGCACGCAAATACGCCTAGTACGGCGGTGCCTATCCAACGACTTCATTTGATGAAACACTAGTACACAAGTCTTGTTACTGTGCGACACCTGTGCGGACACACCCACTACCAACTACAAAAACACAAACATTTCAACGATTAATATTACCACTCATGAGAACAACGCAAGTCTCATGACACTGCGCGCGAAAGCAGCTATAACAAATGTAGTATGACCTTTAACATCTTAACAGTATAACTGTTCATTGTATGTTGTTATGTGTGGAGCTATGGCACTTAAAGAAACAGTGTTTGTGTGATTTAATGCAGCAGTCGGCCACCGTGTGTGCCATTGATTAATGGGTTCAGTTAATGTTGCACCTGCAATTTTGATTGACACGTGTGAACAAACGGTGCTGTGTTTTTGCGGCCCGTGTACTAAATGTGCTATTTGTGGATGCATATAGAGACCTTTTAAAAGTCGTGGTAAACGTCTACTGCTTATTAACTAATAATTTACTACCAATGGTTTTTATCAACACGGACAAGTAATAACCGGTCTGCTCCTAAATGAGCCCGACACTTTTTATGCAAGCCCTTCAATTGTTTTGAAAAATGGCGTAATGGAGTTCAATGTCGTTTTCAACTATACACCAAGACGCAGTGCAATGACAAGGGAAGATAGTACACAATGTTTGGAGGATAATGCATTATAACCAATTAAGAAGACATACACACTGTAAATGGATTGCTCATGCACAAGACACAAAAAGGCAGTTGAATCACTTATATCGCAATGCGGTGGACCCACAATACAACGACACGTCTAAAACAGAGACAGTACAGCAGACGTAGAGATGAAGAAGGCAGAGTATCATCGTTTACCTCCACTGAGTCGAAATATGCTGTGCCGTTTAATTGGATGTCATTTGCACATCATAATACTGTGTCAAAGTGGAGTATTCCATTAAAATGTCAAGTAGTCATTGCTTAGTACAATATATTATGGGAAGGATAATACAATGCAATATAATTTATTGTCTTGTATAATTATATTTTATATAACTTATTAGATCATATATTTTAAACGGTTTATTTGTTAGTTAATTTGTTAATAGGAGGGGTAGTTGGTTGGTTGGTTGGCTGGCTGGTTGGTTGGTAGGTTGGTTGGTTGGTTGGTTGGTTGGTTGGTTGGTTGGTTGGTTGGTTGGTTGGTTGGTTGGTTGGTTGGTTGGTTGGTTGGTTGGTTGGTTGGTTGGTTGGTTGGTTGGTTGGTTGGTTGGTTGGATTTGCATGTAATAATAATAATAATAACACAAGTTTTATTAGCAACTCAACTGATTGGATTGACATTACAATAGGTTACAATTAACTCATCAAAACATCATACAAATACAATAGAAATACATTTGATACCGCAAATCATACCGTATTAATAGCCTTTTTACTGACAGTTGTATAAAGCCCACGATATAAAGGAGTTACGGAATCTATTCGTTCTAGTAACTGGTAACGGGTTACACATTTTCTTGTCTAATATTATATTCGGTATGTCTTTAGTCAGGCAGCAGGTAATTTAATCTGTGTGTGCCGACTTTAATTTTGTCAAAATAATTTTGACAAATTCTGTCCCGTCTTACATTCAACGTATCCAGGTTAACACGTCTAAGTATCTCCGCGTAACCCAATCCAGGAAAAATACATTTGAGTGCCCTTTTTTGTATAACTTCAATATTGTCAGACAAATATTGGGGCAAGTTAGTGTGCCATACAGGACATGCATATTCTAGAACTGGTCTCACCACACTATCAGTGCTTGTTCTTTCTACCTGCGAAACATTAATCAAATTAGCCGCTTTCTCCCCAGACCGACAAAGGAACGCGTTGTCAATGCCATTGTCACATCACGGCTTGACTACTGTAACGCGCTCTTATACGGTACGTCTGCAATTAACATCGCCCGTCTACAGCGAATACAAAACACGGCTGCCAGGTTGATTACGCGTAGCCCGCGTAACGACAGTGCCACACCCTTGCTATGCGAACTCCACTGGCTGCCCATTGTGTGCAGAGTTGATTTCAAGCTACTTGTATTCACTTACAAAGCCATGCACAACGACGCGCCAGTGTATTTGTGTGAACTTGTGTGCCCGTATCAACCGACAAGAACACTGCGCTCTGCGAACAATAACATGTTACAAGTGAAGCGTACCCGTACCAAAGCTGGTGACTGCTCGTTCGCTATCGCTGCTGCGTCCCTATGGAACAATTTACCAACGGTCATTAAGACTTGTGACAATCTGACCAGCTACAAACATCTACTGAAGACACATTTTTTTCGTATCGCATATTAGTGTAATTCGACATGAACATTATTAATTGTTTTACTAGATTATTTGGTAATATTATCAATACATCATTCTACACTAATTTATTGGCATTATTGTTACGTAATTATTATGATGATTATTATTTTACAGTTTTAAACTATACAAAACTAGTTATTACTAATAATAATTATACCTATACCGTCATTTACCAGTCTCATTGCAATGTAATTATACACTAGACCGGTTATTATGTGGTTTTATGACTAATACGTAATTTATTTATATATTTAAAAATGCTACGCTATTTAATATCGTACTAATTTTTATTTATTTATATACCTATACATATTTTTTACATTTATTTTAAAACACTAATATTTGTCTTATTGTATACATATATCTTGTTATGTCTTTTAAATTGTAATATGTTGTGAAGCGCCACGAACGATTATGGATGTGGCGCTATACAAAATAAATATATTATTATTATTATTATTATTAACATATACACTGACCAGATCTTTCTGTGTAATCCCTGCACGCTTTAACTGATATAACATGTACAAGCGTTTACCAGCCTTTTCCACAATATTATCCACGTGATTGTTCTATGTCAGATCCTGAGAAATGGTCACACGTAATAGTTTGGCATGGCAAACTTGTGCTATATCCCTCCCATCAATCTTTATATTCGGGATAGTGCTTCAGGAATTGCCATCTTGTACAAATCTAATGATTATTTCTTTTGATTTTTCCGAATTAATTTTCCGAATTAATTTTCATGTCGATTTGGCGGGCCGACAAGCTTGACGTTAAATAAATTAGTCCGGGTGGATTTGATACCCTGGGGGGCTCAATACCTCAAAAGGATATGGTCCCTACGTTGAGTTTCCTACACGTCATCGTTCCGTTATGTGTCGGGCTCTCACGCACGAGGTAACGAAACGTTACATTGAAATAATGTGACGATAATTTAATTTTCATACATCTCAGCGCGGATAACTCTTGTTTCCCTTATGCAAGATCGTACAAGGTCAGTGTGGATGGAACTGCAAGGATCGCAATTTGAATGTAATGAGAAGGTTGCCAAAATGAAGGACCTACGCCCAACTCGTGGTGTGGTGTCGTATGGTAGTCTTTGGAGGGTTGGCGCCCATGTAGGATGAAGACGTGAGTATTGAAATTGGAACATAACCAATGAACAGAAAACATTGTCAATACAATTATATCGGGAGACTCAGTAAGACTACTACAAAAGCAATAGACGTGAGACCAGTCTACTAATCTGTCATTATAACTAAATATGTCTACTACTCCTAATGTGGTACACAAATCAATACTATTCCCCTACATACACGCAAGGTCATTTTAGTTATCTATCCATGTTAGACACATTTTACTGTTCACAAGTAATCGTTGTTTATGCGAGTAGAAATCATTTTTATTTAGGAATAACACAACCATGTCACACTGTGTGTGGTTTTTTTGCAAACTGCGCTAGAATAACTAAAATTGCAGATCTCCTAGTTCAGCGATAACTTCGACCAGTGGTCTGTTCACCGACGCCTCCTTCTGAAGCACAACACGTCAATATATTTAATAAACAAGAAAGCAGGTGCCAGGTGACACCCATTAAACCAATGTGACAACTGTAAATACATTTCGTAACGCACAATAACTTTGATAAATCATTATGCACTATAAGAGGTGGCATTGCGTTCGTGTGCTCGTGAATTGATGACCCTCTGTCAGAGGTACTCATCCGTTATGAAGGCGCAACGACCAGGCGTTCTCAGAGGCAGACACACCTGCGATTATTCAATCATGTTGAACGTGATATTCTCGACTAAGTCCACACAGATAGGCAGCGTTCCAACTACATATTCCTTCACAGCTCCTTTTTGGTGTTCACCGGGAGGAAGATATGGTGTGTGTGTGTGTGTGTGTGTGTGTGTGTGTGTGTGTGTGTGTGTGTGTGTGTGTGTGTGTGTGTGCGTGCGTGCGTGCGTGCGTGCGTGCGTGTGTTTGAGTATGTATAGTGTGTGTGTGTGTGTGTGTATGTGTATCAGTTAGTTAAAGCGTGTGTGTGCATTATGTGCGTGTTACTGCACACACACATATGTGGGTGAGCGTGAGTGCGTACCTATGTGTGTGTTTATGTTATTTCCATCTAAAACATAAAATTCGGCCGCTCTAGCTCTTCTCTCCATATCTCTCCTCTCTCTCTCTTGCTCTCTCTCTCTCTCTCTCGCTCGCTCTCTCTCTCTCTCTCTCTCTCTCTCTCTCTCTCTCTCTCTCTATATATATATATATATATATATATATATATATATATATATATATATATATATTATATATGTATATATTATATAATAATATATATATTTCTCTTTCTCTCTCTCTCTCTTATATATATATATATATATATATATATATAAAAGAGAGAGAGAGAGAGAGAGAGAGAGGGAGGAGAGATAGTAGCTCTCTCTCTCTCTCTTTTTTGTTCGTACTTTTCTCTCTTCTCTTTCTCTCTCTCTCTCTCTCTCTCTCTCTCTCTCTCTCTCTCTCTCTCTCTCTCTCTCTCTCTCTCTCTCTCTCTCTCTCTCTCTCTCTCTCTCTCTCTCTCTCTCTCTCTCTCTCTCTCTCTCTCTCTCTCTCTCTCTCTCTCTCTCTCTCTCTCTTCTCTCTCTCTCTCTCTCTCTCTCTCTCTCTCTCTCTCTCTCTCTCTCTCTCTCTCTCTCTCTCTCTCTCTCTCTCTCTCTCTCTCTCTCTCTCTCTCTCTCTCTCTCTCTCTCTCTCTCTCTCTCTCTCTCTCTCTCTCTCTCTCTCTCTCTTCTCTCTCTCTCTCTCTCTCTCTCTCTCTCTCTCTCTCTCTCTCTCTCTCTCTCTCTCTCTCTCTCTCTCTCTCTCTCTCTCTCTCTCTCTCTCTCTCTCTCTCTCTCTCTCTCTCTCTCTCTCTCTCTCTCTCTCTCTCTCTCTCTCTCTTTTCTCTCTCTCTCTCTCTCTCTCTCTCTCTCTCTCTCTCTCTCTCTCTCTCTCTCTCTCTATATATATATAGAGAGAGAGAGAGAGAGAGACAGACAGACAGACAGACAGACAGACAGACAGACAGACAGACAGACAGACAGACAGACAGACAGACAGACAGACAGACAGACAGACAGACAGACAGACAGACAGACAGACAGACAGACAGACAGACAGACAGACAGACAGACAGACAGACAGACAGACAGACAGACAGACAGACAGACAGACAGACAGACAGACAGACCGACAGGCAGACATACAGACAGACAAGACAGACAGACAGACAGAGAGAGGTGGAGAGAGAGGAGCTACAACTACACTAATAATGATAGCTGAGCGTCCTGCGGCAACAATTTACACATTCCACTATGGATGTTGTAAACACAATGTTATAATCAAATGTATTGAAAAAACAAAACAAAAATTAGTATTTGACAAAGACAGTCTGTATTGCATAGTTCACAATCTTTGCCCATGCAGAGTTGAACTGGTACTTTAAAATCTGTTTTGCTGTTGTGACGATCCAGTCTATCCTATCTGCCGGATGTTGTCCACTTGAACCGACGAACCCACATCAAAAAAGAAATCCGTCAACTTGGGCCAGACTGCAATAAACAATGCGCTCGCCAGTTGACGCATGTGGCTGTGGCGAGTCTATCGCGCGTACGTATCAATCTTCGACCTAAAAGCACCACGGGTTGTATAGCAATAACAAGTCAGACTTCAAGTTGTTTGACGCTGTATGTACGTGTAAACACATGACGCTTTGTGAGAGCTATGTGTACCGTTGTGCATTACGAGCGACCCCGGCAAACATTAACCGAACTCTACTTTGACTAGGTTTCGATCCATAAACCAGTGATACTATCAGTTTATTTGACCTGGGAATGGTTTATACAAGAAAGGTATGTCTGACAGAATGTATCTAAATTATTACATAAGAAATTAATTAAACATTATACGAAGCAATCATTTAAATATGCGGTAAAATCAACCCAAACTCATTATGCACGGGAATGTACATAATTATTCAGTGCGGCGGAAGAAAGCTTAATATTTATTATATATAGTACGTATATATATATATATATATATATATATATATATATATATATATATATAGAGAGAGAGAGAGAGAGAGAGAGAGAGAGAGAGAGAGAGGGGTTATACTTTGAATACTTTGTAATGCATTTATTTGTAGTTTTAAAATAATAAACTTGATCTGTTCTATATTGTATTTGACATTTATTGTTTATAATTTATTTGTATTGTACATTTCAGGAATATTACGCTCTATAACTATTTATTAGTATTACTACTATTGTGTGCAATCAGTAGATGATTCATCAGCTAACATGTACGAGAAGTAAGTCTTTGTTAACAACTTAGTGCCTCAACAGTGCATATTTAAAAACCTTTAGTAATCGGAATATTTAATATGGCTTGTAACGCAAATAGCATTTGATGGTTAAATTGACGTTCACTGAAATGATGAACATGTTTTGTGTAACACTAAGCATAACTCATACACGACCGCTCCATCGGTAAAAGACCGTTGGCAGAAGGTTTGTCGTTTGAGGTGACATCTACTCGGCCTCCGCCCTACCACACAGTAGAACACACACAGACGATCATTTGTACTTGTTTGCTATAAAACAGTGTATGTATGTATGTATGTATGTATGTATGTATGTATGTATGTATGTATGTATGTATGTATGTATGTATGTATGTGTGTATGTGTGTATGTGTGTATGTGTGTATGTGTGCATGTGTGCATGTGTGCATGTGTGCATGTGTGCATGTGTGTATGTGTGTATGTATGTATGTATGTATGTATGTATGTATGTATGTATGTATGTATGTATGTATGTATGTATGTATGTATGTATGTATGTATGTATGTATGTATGTATGTATGTATGTATGTATGTATGTTTGTATGTATGTATGTATGTATGTTTGTATGTATGCGTGTGTGTATGTATGTATGTATGTGTGTATGTATGTAATCTCTACTATGTACGTACGCACGTACGTACGTATGTATGTATGTATGTATGTAATGTGACAGTGCACACTTTTTGGTGTTTGCCTTTCACAAGGTGGCAGCACCCATAATAATATGAAAATGTAACATGTCATTTATTTCATCTTTAGTCATAATATTATACTATCCTTACATGTTATTGAGGTAAATCAAGTAACTTGATACATTTTATACCATCTATACATATTAAAGGAATTGCATTTGTAACTACATCTGCCATGTGACAGTGGTCACTGACTCACTGGTCACTGGTCGTATGAAATCACGGACTTATATGCACATAATGTGCATATAAGTCCGTGATTGCGTGCCCCATAGACCGTTTGCGTATGCGCTCCATCCCGTCAAGTTTCTTGGCCTTGATGACGCAAGAACTGGAAGTTTTTAATGGCGTTCAATGATTTTGAGCGTAACTGCGAAACATTTTGAATACTATTTTGAATACTACCCTCCCCCTGTATGTCATGACCCGTCGACGGAGATCGGAGGGGTGGCTGAAGTTCCGACGCCAGTGAGCTTGATTTGGGGTAACTCAAGAGGAGTGCATTTGGAGGATATTTGCTCCCCGAACGGGTAGGCTGCCTGCTACTCTCTGTGGAACCGCCTACGGGGAATCGAATCAACATTTGCATATTTCCCTTCCATGAGTCGTCCAAGGCCAGAAGTTTGTAGGATGCGAACGAATCCACGCACATAAACTGTATGCACGCATGCACGTAAGCATACACGCACGCGACGGACGCACGCACACCTAACGCTTAGTAAAGGGGAATAAAGATATATCTGGTTATATGTAATGTGATACTTCAATTTCCGGTCACGTGACTTCTGATTTGCCCATACGTTCTGTTCTTGGCATGCACATTGTTTTCTTTTGCAACGAGATTGCTATGTACATGTTAATCGCATTAGACGTGCATGGTCTATACTTTAGCGTTGCAACTTCATATAAACCTAATTCGAACACACATATAAATTGTGAACATCGCAACAAAGTTGAGTTATACAATGTTTTATTCATGCAAGCTACGCGTAAAATAACAATGAGCTTGCGCGTTGTACCGAAAGTCTACACCGGCTTTTCAAACGCGAGAATTGATCATGTAAAACACCTATCCTACGACTTCGCAAATGCCGATGAAAAACACAGTTCGTTATGCTGACTAGTCCGTGTACTGAAATTCCTTATAATAGTAATAATAATAACTTCCAATGAGTCTGTTTATTAGTTCACCAAGAAGGCGTCATCATTAGACGTCATCCTTCCTCGTACGCAGACAGTGTCCCGTGCACCGCCGACGGCGCCGCGATCGCAGGAATTCGACTGCCCTTAGGTGGGCTGTGGCACTTCTGTACGACAGGGCGTGTCTTCCAGCGAGCCTGGCAAGCTTTTCTCCATCCTGGTAACGCGTCGTGGGGTGTTCTCCTGAAACACGATAGTGCTTAAGTTTTTGCAATCAGATGAGATTAAGCTGTTAAGTACGAGATCAAGAATGATGCTACCAAGTGTGTGGATAAGGAAACGAAAAACTAAAATCAAGGTCACTCCATGGTGTATGGTCCCCCGGCCTCAAGCCCATTCACACGAGGATTGTATTAGTTTATACACATATTAACCCTGTCACTAAACATCTATTCTCAGTTTCATAGCTATTGCTAATCTTGACCTGCGTCTCTTCTTTATTGTCAGTCACTGTAGACGAGAACGTCGGTCGCCCTCGCGAATAATGCAATCTTCCTCTATGCCTGGAGATCATCACAAATGTTATCGTCCAGGGCGTGCCGTCTGGCCACGTGTGTCGCCTGTGGTCATTCTGTAGTGGACTGTGCTGCAGTAGGTGTTCACTGGTTATCGGGCCGTTTTCATAAAACCATATCTCGGACTGGCTGCTCTATCTATTTACGTACAACACTTCTGTCATTTAAATAATCTTGCTCCTCTTCGCCGTTGCCTTGGTTCCAGTTACCACACACCGTAGCTTCTATACTATACTATACTATACTATACTATACTATACTATACTATACTATACTATACTATACTATACTATACTATACTATACTATACTATACTATACTATACTATACTCATGCAGCCTGATCAGGAATGGAGCTGAATCCTATAGAACACACCAGATACGCCTAGCGGAAGAAAAGAGACTGCTCCGCAAATCCAGTGCTGCGGAAACAGACTCTGCGATTATTACCGACGGATGAACGAATAAGAGCGAGAAGAGACTCATATATATAGAAATGGCATGTAAAGTCACCACCGTTCGTACAAACCTATGTAACAACTGTCATAAAACTTCAACAGTTGCACATTACATTACATTACATTGCATTGCATTGCATTGCATTGCATTCATTGCATTGCATTGCATTGCATTGCATTGCATTGCATTACATTACATTGCATTACATTACATTACATTACATTACATTACATTACATTACATTACATAAAATGATTAACTATTATTTATTAAATATCAAGTTGTTTTCAAATTACCTCTAAGGTTTAGATAGAAGCTCGTGTGCGATGGCAAAAAAACGTATTATCTGCTCAAACTGGGCACTTGCAAAACATAGACTCGCTTCCGATTTATCTTTAAGCTGACACTACCGTTAGCGTCACTTACGAAGTTACAGAGATTCTAAGCTAAGACCCCGGAAACGAGTCTATGCGTGGTAGTTACGGCATGGGTTTCTTTTGCACCACCAGAGTCTCTGTGGCCACTTCTGAAGTGACCCCAATTGATCCCCAATTAGCCCACTCATCAGGAATTTTTATTATAACCACCAAAAATCCCAGAGTGAATGATTAACCCCATACGTTTAATCTCTTTTACTTAGCATAACATTCTAATGTTTTCAGTAATTTATTTTGCGCTGTATACCTTGGTAAGTCTTCAACTTGACGAGATCACGACGCGTGGCATTTGGAAGACGAAGAAGCACTCACCATTATTACCAAACTACTTTCGTGTGTTACGTTCAGCTACTACACATTCCCCAAGACAGGCTGGTGTATTCCCTGGAATGACGAATGGGTGGATAGGCCGATGGACGGACAAGCGGGTGAGCGGGGGTGGGTGGTTAGATGGATAGATGGGTGGATGGGTGGATGGATGGGTGGATGGGTGGATGGGTGGATGGGTGGATGGATGGATGGATGGATGCATGGATGCATGGATGCATGAATGTATGGGTGAATGGATGGATGCGTTGGTGAATAATAATTGTAGCACTTCTATAGCGCCTATATCCTTGAAACGTCCAAGCTTAGAGGCGCAACAAACAAAATAATTTGGTTAGTCATACACGGGGACAGGCAAAAGTTGTTATTGGAACATGGAACCGCCGAAAATGTATGGTGGAAAAGCAATTTCAAACAAATATGTTTTCAGTTTTATACGTGTGTTTTAATATGTCTATAGTTTCAGAAAGTTTAATCGTAATAGGGAGTTGATTCCCAATTGTTGGCGCAGCCACAGAGAAAGTACGTTTGCCATTGTTCAGCTTAGTTTTAGGAACAAAAAGTTGTTTGGAAAGGGGTGATCTAAGGGTCCTAGAGATATCAGAGAAATGTATGTAGCAGATTAACTAAGTATGTCGATTGTTGAGTAGAAAGAGTATGGTATGTAATAGTAGCCAATTTAAATTTAATTCGGTTAACAACTGGAAGTCAATGTAACTGCGGTAGTGATTGTGTGAAATGGCCGGGGGGCCCCAAGTGCCCGCGAGTTAAACAATTATGTACACGTTGGAGTTTAAATAAGTATTTTTGGCAATGTTGATAAGAAATGAGTTACAATAGTCCAGTCGACTATTAATCAGGGCAACTGATATTGTTTAGCAGACGATAAAAACAAATGACACCGGATTCGACGGAAATCACGTATATGATAGAAACATGATTTGTAAACTTGTGAAACGTACTGATGAAAGCTAAAATTACTGTCAGACAACACCTAAATTCCGAACGGTATCTGATGATGATGTATCGTTACCGAGTATTTTCACTGGAAAGTAGTCGACAATCTTGTTTCGTTGTTGTTTTTCACCAATAATAAATAGATCAGTTTTGTCGACATTAAGCTTCAATTTACTTGATTCCATCCACGACAAGATGTCAGTAAGGCAGTCATTTACAGTTGACACAGATGTATGTATATCCATTGATGAAAGCGATACATGAACTTGTGTGTCATCGGCATATATAAGTGATGATTTATGTTATGGTTAGTAATGACTCGACTAAGTGATGTAGACTATAAGCTAAAATGAACAGGACCAAAGACAGATCCCTGTGGAACTCCAAATGGAATATATTTGGGGCACGGGTGGGTGTATTGATGCGTTGGTGAATGGGTGATGTGTTGTCCCAGGCCAAACACAGTTTGATGGAGAAGAGTGTGTCCTGAGCTAACTCTACCTCTTTATGCATGGGGTCTCCTTTGGTACAATACTTAATCACTGGCAAATCAACCCTAGCTAGTGTTCCAGTAGAACACCAAGACGCAAACATCTGAATGTATCACTTATATGTTTGTATAACTTCTTACAAATGTTCTTTGTTGACGCTGTTGGTTTGATTCACCAATTGTTTAACGGGCTCCAAACTCGTGTGTGCCATAAGTACTATTCTAGGTCGAACGTCGAAGCTAAACTGACGCAAAAGTTAAATAAACAATTAATGCTAAACTGAACTTATCTGTTAAATGTTCGTGTAACTTCTTGCAAATATTCTCCGTCGTTGGTTTGACTTTCCGGTTGTTTATCTGGCTCGTATGTACTCCCTACTGTTCCGTGTGAAACATCGAAGCTAAAACTGATACAAACGTTAAATAAACATTACAACTCATCTGCGAACTGTTCGTGCGACTTCGTGCAACTGTTGTCCTTGAATTGCTTCATTCCCCGCCTCGATGAAGATCGATTAATTTTACGGCTTGCTGTTGCTCGCTCTGTCGTTGTCAGGCACTGTTAATGACGTCACATCTTCGCAGTCTCTTGAATGTGTGTTCTGACATTACGCAACATTAGTTAAAGCGGATCGTAATTATTTTACTAAATGTCAAGGTTTAATGTTTGTATGATTACCTAAGTTCGTTCTCGCAATCGGTAACAGTTGTTGCAGGAACCAGGCTAGCTCGTTATTATGAAGTGACGTCATTATCATTTGCGATCACGTCATCCCGAACGTGTATTACGTCATCTAGAGCTGATTGGGGACAGGCCACGAGAATGATATTCTAGCGACTGATGACAGTTGTAGTTTCCGACTGATGAAAATAAACTAACGCAATTGCGGATGTTTTGTTAGTAATTATATATTATGGTAATCGTCCTTGCAGTATAGTTACATGACTGGATACCAGTATTACCGCACGGATGGCTTATTTACGTAAAAGCAAGGCTGATAAAATATGGATTATAAATAGTCATCAGCTCTGTTTCCATTACTTCATATTAAAAAATATCAGGTCATAAATATCTTGCGTTGTACCTTTCTGATCGTAACTGTCCGATTTAATATTGAGTTGACTACACTGTTACAGACATGGCGATTTGATGAAATGAAATGAAACTATAAACACAAGTTTGGGACAGTTCGATTATTACAACCAAAAACAAAACGAAGTCCTATCTTTTAACATGCGGGGAAAGGCGTCGTTGCCCCTGAGTGCCCCTAGTCTCCTTTTCCAACGGGAGACGTACACGCCCCATTCCTTAAAAATACACCCACTGCTGTTTGACCTAATCTGGATATTCTATGTGATTTCAGACACTTCCATTAATAACACTCTTGCATGGACTGATTATATTATATACGTAACGCATAATAAAGTAATTTTCTCGTAAGTCACGTATTAAGAATACCCACTGGCGATGTAATACTTCAATTTATTGAGTTACATTATTGAAATCCTGAACTTTAGTTATACATGTCATTTACGCCAAATTTAGCCAGTACAAAATGTGCCATCCATGCATATGTTCGTTACCGTGTGTGTGTGCGTGCGTGCGTGGTGCGTGCGTACGTGCGTTTGTATGTATGTATGTATGTATGTATGTATGTATGTATGTATGTATGTATGTATGTATGTATGTATGTATGTATGTATGTATGTATGTATGCATGTATGTATGTATGCATGTATGCATGTATGCATGCATGCATGCATGTATGCATGTATGTATGTATGTATGTATGTATGTATGTATGTATGCATGCTTGTATGCTTGTATGCATGTATGTATGTATGTATGTATGTATGTATGTATGTATGTATGTATGTATGCATGTATGCATGCATGTATGCACGCATGTATGAATGTATGTATGTATGTATGTATGTATGTATGTATGTATGTATGTATGTATGTATGTATGTATGTACGTATGTACGTATGTACGTATGTATGTATGTATGTATGTATGTATGTATGTATGTATGTATGTATGTATGTATGTATGTATGTATGCATGCATGTATGTATGTATGTATGTATGTATTTATGTATGTATGTATGTATGTATGTATGTATGTATGTATGTATGTATGTATGTATGTATGTATGTATGTATGTATGTATGTATGTATGTATGTGTGTATTATGTGTTGAATACTTTCAATTTAATAGCATAGTATAGCATAGCATAGCGTAGCGTAGCGTAGCGTAGCGTAGCGTAGCGTAGCGTAGCGTAGCGTAGCGTAGCGTAGAATAGTAGATATCAAATATATCCTTATTTTAGTTTGATTTCGTGGTTGGCCTGAGAGCCAATCAGCATATCTGGAATAAGGCCGCCCTGGTGGCAACATTGGCAATAAACTCCCAGGCGGATGCGAGGGACTGAAAGGTGCTGCCGCCTCATGAACCCTAGGTTATCAAGACTAAGTTTGATTAGTCTCGCTTAACCGAATCTCGCTCGGCTGCGTAAGTTTGACGAGAAGACAGTCTGGCCACGTAGCCGGTACGATGGTCTGGAATGTATGTCCGGCCTAGGATGTCGTTCCACGTATGCTCGTGCGCGCGACTGGCGTGACTTCAGGTGGCCAATCAATGTTGACCCCGTAGATACTGACTTCATAACCCACGCGGCGACTCGGACAGCGTTACCTAATAATAATTGTTCGCGCGCTGTAGCAACGACCTATTTCCCCCCTACGTTTACAGACTACAGTTTTGTGCGTCCACATGTACACGCCAGTAGAAAGTTTCATACATCCCAAATTGACAAAGATATCTATTTCATGAAAAAGCAGAGATTTGTATTTAATCTTGTACTTGCTATAAACAGCGCTGAAAACTACTGCTGTGGCGAAGCTATAAGATGCACAACGCTCTGAGACAAGGATATTAAAAAATAGTGTTTATAAACAATTACAACTAACGCTAATGGTGAGGTTTTGTTATGTTTATTAATAACAATTACAAAAAAGTAAGCGCATCAATAAATCATTAACGTAAACAATAATGTGTATGGGTCACGCGTAGTTTAGGTAATCACAGTGTTTAAGCTGGTCAAAGAAGACGTTAACCTTTAACATACATGTACATAAACAACATTTAAAACAATGTGGGACGACATCCTGGACCGGATATGCATTCTAGATTGGTAAGCTGCGGGCTGAAAGTACGCGCTAACCTTTGACATGTACTAGTGATGCGCAATAGGCATACACCGATGATAAACGGAAGTAGAACCACGTTCTGGACCGGTTGACATTCCAGACCGTCACTCCGGCTTCTGTATGTTACTCGTGTCACGAGCTAAAAGGTGCTGCCACCTCATGGATCCTGGGTAATCAAGGCTAGGCTTGCTCGGTTCACATTGGCGCCATCAAGTGAATCGGTAAAAAATACCTCTACAAATTGAAGTTTTCTATACTTTTATATGTAGGACTAACACTATTTTCTACAGCAGCACTAGATCACGAACGCCGTTCAAACGCGTAACTTCGGAAGTAAATAAATCGAGTAACTGTCGTTGTTTTCTCTCTCTCAAATATGCCGCAAATTGATAAGTCAAACGCTTTAAGAACAGTGTCAGTGAGGAACAGCAACCGGAAATCGAAGGTCAGGATTAAAGCCAGACTCACCCCTCGCATCCTCGCAAGCCATGGGTCGTTGAACTACGTTACTACCCATAGCCAATCGTCAGCGTGTAAGTCTCGTGCACGAAAACGAGGCTGGGGCAGTTGGGGGCCGGAAGTTTATTCTTCACGTTAAAATATAGGACTTTGTTTTGTTTTTGGTTGTATTAGTCGAATTGTTCCGAAATAGCGTATTTCAGTCATATTGTCTGAAGGATTATTACAAGTAGAAGCAATGCAGCTCTTTGCCGGTGACAATGATCACGGAAATCATGAATTTTAATCGATTGTTATGGTGGTTGCCATGGCATTAGTGGCAAGTGCTTGTGTTTGGTGATCTTAACTAATAATGAAGAGTGCCATTTTTCGCGCAGTACAACCTGTTTGGCGCAAACGTATACATATGTTATGATTATATGCAGTTAGACAACTTGTCAGATAAGTGCTTATCGAAACCACAATGTACAACCATGTAAAATGCAAATCCGTAAAAGACACATACGGCCTAAAATCGTGTCTATCATCTGCATTACGTAAATCGCTATATGTCTATGATAGTGTGGTAAACTCAATATTAAATCGTACATTTAAGATAAGAAAGGTATAACACAATATATTTATGACGTGATTTTCCTAGTATTCATCAGTCGGAAGCTACAACTGTCATCCATCGTTAGAATATTATTCTTGTGTCCAGTCCCCAATCAGCTCCAGTCGCGCGGAGTCTCGCCATGTATCGTGACCCACTTACAGGCCCTATTGAGCGGAGTCGAGCTATACAAGTCATAGCGGTTGACTTCGCCAGTCCCTATACTGCGTCAGCCATGGGAATGGCGCATGTATACCCGCCCCAGTTTGAAGACGGGTGTACACGATCTGTGGGAATCCCAATATAATGGCCCATTCACATCCTAAATACTGCATATAAAACGAGCACCGTGTGGCTGAAATCACCAAAAAGTATCACTTGGCCGGATGTCCAACACACCCTGCGTGAGCGATTTCATTGGTTGACGTAAAAATTCCCTCCCTCAGCCATCCGTCCGTGAAACAAGATCCCCAACAGAGGATCCTCGGCCAACACCCTCACAGACTGATGTCTGGGCAAAAAGTAGGGGCCTACTTGTAACGTTTGTAACGTCAGATAATAATAAGAATGACTTTATTTCAGGTAAAATACATGTCGATTCTGCAGTCCCAGCATGGTTCGTTGTCAGCCCCGTAGCACGGAGTCCGGCAAAACTCGGTGTCACACACTGAAATGTCCCGGTTAATTTAACGATTTCGTGACATCTCCCCTCTTTCAAAGTTCAAATCGAACCACGTAATGTTACTCAAATGTTACCGGCCGACGGACTGCTCGGCCACACCTGGTATACACTGCCGACTTATTCAGTCCGGCGGGAACGTCCACTGGCAGCTCGACTGCATCACCGGGATCGTCCGGCGGCAAGACTTCGCCTGGATCCTTGGCCTGAATGTCCGTATCATCAGGCTCATTGTTGGGCGCTGGTGGAAGCACGTTCAGCACACCTTGGAGGTGCTTTCGATTTCTGCGATAGCAGATACCTGCACCGGTTTTCACAACAATAGACCGGTTCTGCGGGTCACATCTGAACACAGTGCTTGGTGTCGACCACTGCTTCTCCCCATCCAATTTCAGCAATAGTGGTTCGCCATTTTTAACGGCGGTAATTTGCGTACACCATGTCGCCGATCGTAGCATCGCTTGTACGTCGTTTCGGCACGTTGATCGGAGTTTCGGATGTCCTCATCTCGGTGTTGACGTGGCGACAATTGTTCTCTCACAACGGGCAGTCGTGTGGCGAATTGACGACCCATTTGTGCCATTGACGGTGATACGCCGATTTCACTGTGGCGCGACGCATGATAGTTCAACAGACCTATCTTCGGTTCGTCGAGGTCTAGCAATCTTTTCGCCGTCTGCATAGCTCGCTCTGCCATCCCATTCTCTTGCGGAAAATATGGGTTTGTGGTATGTTGAGCGAAGCACCATGATTTCGCGAATTTCCTGAATTCGTCCCGAGACGAATTGTCTTCCGGTGTCTGGTACCACCATATCCGGAATACCATGCGTGGTAAATACGGTCTTGATGCGGCTGATTACGCAGTCAAACGTTAGACTGGTCAATTGTTGGATTTCGATCCGGCGCGAGTAGTAGTCGATGATGACAAGATAGTCATTTCGCTTGTACTGGAAGATATCCATGGCGACCTATTCCCATGGTCTTCCGGGTAGTTGAACCGGACAAAGAGGTTGTTCTCTCTGTGTCGGTCGATTGCGTCGGCAAGTATCACAGTGATCGATAAACCTCGTTATGTCGCGACTGATACCGGGCCACCAGATGGCACTGGCTGCTCGTTCGCGACATTTCGAGATGCCTTGGTGCGATTCATGAAGTCGCAAAGCGTCGTCTCGCATCTTTGGAGGCATCACAATTTGGAGTTTATATGTGACAACACCATCATTCAACAAGAGTAACGCTCTCTCGCGGTAGTAGTCTCGAACAGAGTGTGGAACAGCACTTTCATGACTAGGCCATCCATTCGCTATGAAATCTATGATCGATTTCATTCGAGGTTTCGACTCTGATCTCGGTAAGACGATCTTCCGTCACGGGCCAGTTTTGTTGAACTGCGTCAACAAGAGCTGTTATATCGTCTGATAGCTGGATAGAACATCTGCGATCACGAGTTGCTTTCCGGGAACGTATTCAACAATCGGATTAAATCGCATGGCCCTCGTCAACAATCGCTGGCAACGCAGCGGTGCGTCATCTATGCGTTTCATGTTCATAAGCGGTACCAACGGTTGATGGTCGGTAAGTAGTTTGAATTCCTTCAATCCAACGAGATATCTTCGGAATTTATCGCACGCCGAGACACCTGCAAACATCTCCTTTTCTATTTGGGCGTACCGTTGTTCCGCGGTCGTCAGTGTCCTTGACGCGAAGGCGATTGGCTTGAGGATTCCATCAGTAGATTGTATCAGCGTAGCACCGATTCCGTAACTGCTTGCATCCTAACTCACTACCGTCGGTTTCGTTGAGTCGTAGTAGGACAACGTCGATGTAGTCGTAAACAGTTCTTTCGTCTTATCAAACGAAGCTTGTTGTGCCTTGTCCCACGACCAGACGACATCAGACTTGAGTAAGTCAGTCATCGGTTTCATCACTGACGACACAGCGTACACGAACTTGGCCAAGTACTGAAACATATCCAACACTGTTCTCAGTTCGCTAACGTTGTTCGGACGTGACAGTTCCAGTAGAGCTTAAACCCTCTCTGGATCTGGCTTGATGCCATCACTCCCAATCAGGTGACCAAAATACGTCAGTTCGTTTTTTCTGAAGACGCATATCTTTGGGTTGAGTTTCAGGCCCGAGTCTTTGATTGTCATTAGGACAGCATTGAGACGAGCATCGTGTTCTTCCCTGTTACGACCATGAACCAGTATGTCGTGCATGATCACTTCTACCCCGTCCAGTCCTTCGAGTAGTGTCGACATCTTGCGTTTGAATATCTCGGGGGCGGAGGAAATTCCAAACGATAGTCTGCAAAATGCATAACGTCCAAATGGTGTTATGAAGGTAGTCAACAATTGGCTGTCTTCGTCGATCGGGATTTGCCAAAACCCGCTTGCAGCGTCTAGAGTCGAGGACACTTTCAGTTGCGTCAAGTCGACGCAGATACGCACAGCTCCGGTTTTCTTGATGACCTGAATCATCGCAGCGCACCAATCCGATGGTTCTGTCTTGCTCCAGACGTCACACGAGACCCATGTCTGCAGCGACGTCTCGTGACAGTAGGTTTCGTCATTTTCTCCCCGTCAATGACGATCACGTTGAAGCGATAAACCGTGTTCCTATGCTTCGTGACTGCCATGAATTGACCAAACGCATTTAGCTGTCCACCAACACTGTTGAGACTGACGTCTTTCATTGCCAACCATGTCTTCTTTGTTATTATCGTGACGTCAGCGCCGGTGTCGATTTTGAAACGAAGTCGCATCCGCTTCACTTTCAGAGTTACGAACCAAGCGTCTTTCTTCTCTGTGCAGTCAACCACACTGATGAACGCAGTCGATTGACCAGTTTCAACCTGTGGTTTGGTTCGGTCCGGTCACTTTCGATGTCACCCACAAACGGTCCTCTTCCGTCACTTTCGGCTTTGCCACGATATGGTTTTGTCCCTTCACGTTCGACTTCATACGCGTTGGTCTGTTCTTTATATTCGCAATGTACGGCAAGTGTCTGTAGTTCTCTTGCAAATTCTTCAACGCTTTCATTTGCTAGCTGCTGTCGACTTTGAAATGCACATCGTTCGTGAATCACATTTCGATGCGGAATAAAAAAAAGTAATACTCCGTTGACTTGCTCACCAGTGTCTCGTATTTTGTATCTACTTCTGGCGCAACAAACGTCACTGTGCGGAAGATTATGTTTGCTTGTTGTCCCCCCTTGCATATAACAACGAGTCTCTCTGCACGTCATCCTCTTCTTTGTGGAGCTTTGTTGCGATTCGAAATCTTGCAAATTCGTCCAGCCATTCGAGCCATTTGTTCGGCTTGAACGAAAACGGCGCAGGAGGGTTAAATCTTGCCATTCTTCTTCTTTTCACTTGTAGCAGCAATCACGTATCCCGACTTATGACACAATGTAACGTTTGTAACGTCAGATAACAATAAGAATGACTTTATTTCAGGCAAAATACAACATGTCGATTCTGCAGTCCCAGCATGGTTCGTTGTCAGCCCCATAGCACGGAGTCCGGCAGAAACTAGGTGTTACACACTGAAATGTTTGTCCCGGTTAATTTTACGATTTCGTGACACTACTAATAGATGCCAAAACATTGTTTTCATATTAACAAATCATCTCTATCCGCTGTGTGACTGTGGAATGTTCTTCGGTAGAGAGCTAGCTGCATGGTAACCACGTGATTGCGAAGACGCTAGAACAGGCGCAGAATGAATTCATTCCACTTATAAATAGTTTACAAGAAAGCTGAATAACAAACGTTCATGGCAAATGAGCAGCTTGATGGATGGTGCAGCACTTTGATCAACGTGGCGTGGAATTGCTGTTGAAAGCTCTTCGGAAGTTCAGAATGTTCTAGAATTATTATTACGTTGCAAGGCTTTATATATAAAATGTTGGTGTAAGTTAGTGAAAAGCAGTACACACATAATTTGTGACTTAGTTTTTTTACTAAAACAGTTGCAATCCATGAAATCATGTAGCTGTGTTTATGCATGTTGTTTTCTATTTTACCACGTACTTACCTTAAAAACGCGATTGTAGCTGCATGCGTATTAATTAGTTTGTATAAGTCCAGCAGCTAAGGGGTGTAATCCCTTTTTGGCTGATATCGTTTGTTCTCTGTTGATTACTCATCTTCTAGCATATATATATAATGATATCCAGATGGGTGTGTGGTGTTCTAACCCTTGGGCATTTCAACAACAAAAAATTTTAATGGCCGTCAAAATCAACTTATTATCTTCACATCAACCAGACAAGAGTCAAACATAACTAACATTTTATGTTATTATAATATTATGTTTCCAAAACATGAGGAATTTAATTCCACCATCAATGGTGTGAAATACGTAAAAGAAAACCAAAATAGCGGCGAAGGTGTCAGGGTGGACAAATATTGGACTGAATGCAATAGATTCCTCATCCTGTAACTACTGTATGCTTCAGAGGCTGACAACAATGGACTAAAGCACGAAGCCAACGTGCTGGCAAATGAGTTGTGACTTAATTTTTTTAACATGTAAGTAACTAAGGAACCATTGAAATTTGCTTCAGACTTAAATTTGTTTTATAACAGATTTGACAGCCATGATTTTTCTATTGAGTGTGAGTCGCTCCTAGCTGCTGGCCCTTTACCCGTACCAGGTGATATTGACATTTCTACCGTGGATGTCACAAATCAATTCAAAAAGTGTAAGGCTAATAAAGCTCCTGGTCCAGATGGCATTCCAGGCCGCTTACTTAAAGAGTGTGCAATTGAGTTAGGTCCGGTATTTCAGCCACTGTTTAAACAGTCTGTGGATATAGGTGTGATTCCAACCATCTGGAAAACGTCTGTAGTGGTACCCGTCCCTAAAATGTCATCACCGTCAGAGTTAAACCACTTCAGACCTGTGGCCCTAACGTCCATCGTCATGAAATGTTTTGAAAGACTGATTTTGTCTCACATTCTCCCACATGTTCAATCTCAACTGAACCCATATCAATTCGCTTACCGTTCCAGAAGAGGCACTGACGATGCAATAGCTTGCCTTTTACACAAACTATTTGAACACATGGAGACAGCTGGCAACTATGCTCGAATCTTATTTATAGATTTCAGTTCAGCATTTAACACAATACAAAGGCATGTCATGATTGATAAACTACAGAAACTAGAAGTTCCAACCGCACTTGTTCACTGGGTTTTCAATTTCTTAAGTAATCGCCCGCAGTGTGTTCGAGTGGGTGACATAAAGTCACCAGTGCTTGTTAGCAACACAGGTGCGCCTCAGGGTACTGAGTCCATTTGTGTACACCTTGTATACAAATGACTGTCGTAGTGTTAACTCATCTACCCAATTTGTGAGGTTTTCTGATGATACAGCCATGCTCGCTCTTTTGAATCAGTGGTACGTTTCTCTAGTTGGTGCAGTAACAATTTTCTGCATCTGAATGTTTCCAAAACGAAAGAAATGTGCATCGACTTCCGTCGTAATAGAACTGTCATTAGTCCTATTGTCATCAACGGTGAACCTGTGGAACAGGTTGATTCATTCAAATACCTCGGTGTTATATTAGATGAAAAATTGTCATTTACAGAGCATGTTACAGCCGTGCAAAAGAAGTCTCAGCAGCGACTGCACGTTCTTCGAAAGTTACGAGCTTTCTATGTTGATCCACTACTTCTTCTACGCCTTTACCGTAGCATAATTGAGCCTCTCTTAACCTACTGCACCATTTGTTACTACCCTGCTCTTTCTGTGAAAAACCGTAACAGGCTTCTGAAAATCTCACATGTTTCTGCCAAGATCATTGGTTTACCTACACCAAAGCTCTCCGAAATAATCGACCATGCAATTTTGAAGAAAGCTCGAGCTGTCGCTACTGAGTCTGATCACCCGCTCTCTACATTCGTCCATGTACTTCCGTCTCAAAGGAGATACCGTTGTATAAAATGTAAAACATGTCGCTATAGCAGGAGTTTTGTGCCGGTGGCCATTAGAATGTTGAATGCTAAATGAGTCATATTGATGTCACCCGATTGAATTGTTCTTGTAGTGTATACATCTGGAAATTCATTTGC